>UESW01003967.1:850383-899356 GCA_900491605.1 Calamus simplicifolius | reverse complement strand
GGGGTGGGGAAACCCCCCCCCCCATTTTGTCTTCTCCAGCCACGGCCGCTGCCGTGGTCGCCTGTGGCCTGGCCACCCTGTCAAAATTAAAAAAAATGGTAACAGGGCCCCCCCCTTTTGTCTTCTCTGGCCACGGCCACGGTGGCCAGGCCGCAGTCCAAAAAAAAAAAATAGTTAGGGGGGGCACGGAGCTCTTTGGATAGACTGATTGTTATGTCTTGATTATGCAAAATTTGTAATGCTAGATAGAAAGTCTTATTGTATTATTATTTAATTTGCATAATATTTTTGTAATAATTAATTTAAGCAGAATGTTTATGCAATAATATTTGTGCATTAATTTGTACTTATTTACAATTGTTATGTCTTGATTATTTATATTCTGCTGCAAACTGAATGATGCATTAAATTATGTAATGCTAAATTAAAAGTCTTGTTGTATATTATTTAATTTCCAGCAACAAATTAGTAGTTTCTATGATTTACATTTTAGTCTTCACAAACATTTGTATTCGACACAATATCTTAAAAAGTTAGTTATTACATGTATAATTCACAAGAAGTTAAGAATAACAAGCATATGTTCGATTGTCTTCGGACTTCCATACTATTAATCATAGCACTATAACCTTTAGACCCGTTTGAGAATTTGTAAGCCTTAGTCTTGCAAATTCTCAAATTGTCCTGGTGGACAGTTTGAAAATATTTCTTGCGATATGTTAGTTTGCTATTAATCATCGTTGGGTGAGATTTCGGTTTGTATTTGCTCATACGTTCTCCTAGTGTGGCTATATACCACACATTTAGGAGAACATATGGGGAAATGCTGTCGAAATTTAATGTAACTGATCGATGATAATTAATAGCAGAATAACATATCACAAAAAATATTCTTGAATGGGATAGGGCCTTACCTTATAGACATGGAGTAAAGGTAGAATTAATTTAAGACACTTGAATGGTTGTGAAGTCTCATGATTAAACGGATCGCCTTGCGGCCCGACCCAAACTCAAGCCCTCCCATTAGCCATGAACCTGTGCATCGGTCCTTGCTAGCACACCAAGGATCAGCCGTGGCTCGCCCTTGCATGGTAGGGACCTTAGTTGCCTAAAAAAAATTGGTTTACTTATAAATGATTTAAATGGTTGTTATTAACCTTAGTTGTGACCAAGAAATAATTTAGTTATATATTTAGTAATACTAATATAGTTTTATTTTGTGGTTTCATTTAATGATTTACCAGACTTTGTATAAGTCGGTCAAAAATGAGCGGGGCTCGCTCGTGGATGTATGCAAGGATAAAAGATGGCTTGCTTAATCCAGATTTTCTGAATGGATTGGAAGAATTTATCGCATTTGCATGTAGCCAACCTAACTGGATGGATGTCCCTAGGATTAGGTGCCCATGCAACTTCCACAGGTGTCAGAATAAAGCCTACAGAGACGTGGAAACTGTTAAGGTACATTTGTGTAAGAAGGGGTTTGTTCCTGATTACTATGTTTGGTACTGTCATGGTGAACCAGAGGATATTCCAGCAGCTGTTATAGGCCAACAAGAGTCAATTCCCGTAGATGAACCATTTGTGAATTTAACACATATGAACAAATGGTGATGAATGCATCGGGTAATGAATTCAATCAGAATACATTTATGGAAGAACCAAATCCAGATGCACAACAATTTTATGATATGTTGCGTGCTGCAAATCAAGAATTGTATCCTGGTTGTGAGGGTCATTCCCAGTTGTCTACAGCTGCTCGAATGTTGAATATTAAGGCAGAACATCGATTATCAGAAAAGGCATTCAATTTTGTAGCTGGGTTAATCAAAGAAATTTTGCCAAATGAGAATGTTGCGGCAGACAGTTTTTACGCAACAAAGAAGTTGTTGCGTGGGCTTGGGCTCCCAGTAAATAAGATCGATTGTTGCTTGAACACTTGTATGATATTTTGGGGTGAAGACTCAGAGCTGAGATGGTGTAAGATTTGTGGGCAATCGAGGTACAAAAACACCGAAGGAGGAGCCAGTACAAGTAGGAAGAAAAGTGTGCCTTACAAGAGGATGCATTACTTTCCTCTTACCCCACGCCTGCAGAGATTATACAGATCTGAGGTAATAGCTACTGATATGAGATGGCATGCCGAACATGAATCTAAAGAGGATGAAATGCGGCATCCATCAGATTCAAAGGCTTGGAAGCATTTCAATGAAAATCATCATGATTTCGCTGAAGATATAAGGAATGTGAGATTAGGTCTTTGTACCGATGGCTTCCAACCATTTGGTCAAGCGGGGCAACAGTATTCATGTTGGCCTGTGATAGTGACTGTATATAACATTTCTCCGTGGAAGTGCATGAAAGATACTGCAATGTTTTTAACCGTTTTGGTTCCAGGACCATCAAATCCAAAGGAAAAGATTGATGTCTTTCTGCAACCATTGGTGGCCGAATTGAAAATGTTGTGGAAAACAGGAGTCGTAGCCTACGACATTTCTATGAAACAGAATTTCATAATGAGAGCTGCTTTGATGTGGATAATAAGTGATTTCCCGGCATATGCAATGTTGTCTGGTTGGAGCACTGCTGGACGTCTGGCATGCCCTCATTGCATGCATGATTCGGATGCATTTACATTGCAGAAGAGTGGTAAGCAGTCATGGTTTGATAACCATAGGAAGTTCTTGCCCCCAAATCATCCTTACAGGCGTAACTTGATCGCCTTCCGGAAGAACAAAGCAGTCACAAAATTCGCCGAACCGGTTAGGTCCGGCACGGATATATTTGATTCTATAGAGCATATGGGGTTGATGTATGCATGGGAATCAGATGCAGATAGAATAAATGGCCGTATATGTAAAGAACATAACTGGAAGAAGCGAAGTATATTTTGGGATTTGCCTTATTGGAGCACAAATCTCATCCGGCACAACTTGGATGTTATGCATATCGAGAAAAATTTCTTTGATAACATATTTAACACGGTGCTAAACATCCCGGAAAAAACAAAAGATACTGCAAAGTCAAGAGAAGAACTTAATCAGTACTGCAGAAGAGGTGATTTGGAAGGAGTGCCGATGGGACCTATCCTAAAGCCTGTTACACTCTTGACAGAAATTCACGAGAAGTTTTATGTAACTGGCTTAGAGGGTTAAAATTTCCAGATGGTTATGCCTCAAATATCGGTAGGTGTGTGGACATGCATAAGCTCAAGTTGTTCGGCATGAAGAGTCACGACTGCCATATTTTCATGCAACGGTTATTACCTATAGCTTTTCGTGAGTTGCTTCCACAACATGTCTGAAAGGCAATTACGGAGCTCAGCTTATTCTTCAAGGAGTTATCTGCCGCAGTCATTACTTCTGCATCCATGGCAAGGCTTGAGGAGGAAATTTCAATTATTTTATGCAAGCTTGAGCGAATATTTCCTTCCAGTTTTTTGACTCAATGGAGCATTTACCGATTCACTTGCCATACGAAGCGAGCATAGCTGGTCCCATGCAGTATCGCTGGATGTATCCTTTCGAGAGGTAAATATATACATCATTAAGATATGTTGACATTTCAAATATTATTTCATTGCTTGAAAAATTGGTTAATTTTTTGTTGCAACTTTACATATAGGTATCTTAAGAAGTTAAAAAATAATGTGCGTAATAAGGCAAGGGTTGAAGGTTCTATATGCAATGCACACTTGGTCGAAGAAGTTTCAGCTTTTGCCTCACATTACTTTGAGGGTCATGTCCACACAAGGAGCCAAAATCATGGTCGTAACGATGACGTATGTGTGGACGAAGGAGAAGCTAATGACGGTAGAATATCAATTTTTAAAGCTATCGGCCGTTCATTTGGTGGACAGAAGTCAAGAAATCTTAGCGATATGGAGTATAATGCAGCACATTATTACATCCTAATGAACTATAGAGAAGTCGATCCATATATTGAGTAAGTGTATACTTCAATGCTAAATTGAAAATTTTAATTTAAATTACAATATACCATAATATTTAATTTCTAACATTAGTTTTCATCCTTTTCATCCCATAAGGATGTTTTGTGATAGACAACGACAGATGAATCCCGACATCAGTCAAGTTGCAATTGGGCAGAAATTAGAAACGAAGTTTGCTTACTGGTTTTATGAATTTGTGAGTAGTATCACTCAATCAATTTCGATAATGGCTATTATTTTTTGAATTGGATGTCAATAGCTTATTAATTTATAGGTCAACGGTCCATGGTCCACAACCGATAATATTTTCATTAAATGTCTATCGCAATGGCTATTGAAGACCGTAACAACCTCTACTGGCTATTTTGTAAATGGGTACAAATTTCAGATTGAACGATTAGCAGCTTCAAGAGGCATGCAGAACTGGGGCGTGTGTGTGAAAGGAGAAAGTGTTGGAGCAAATATGCAGGATTATTATGGAAAGTTAGTAGAAGTGGTTGAAGTTGAATATCCCGGTTGGCCTATGAAACGAACCGTATTGTTTCGTTGTGATTGGTTCGATCCGATAGTTCCTGTGGGCAAAAGGGTTCATAACGACTATAATTTGGTTGAAGTGAATCATCGACGAAGATTGCAGAAATATGACCCATTCATCCTTGCATCCCAAGCTCAGCAAGTCTTTTACTGCGGATATCCAAGTTTGCGCAACGACAAGCGAGATTGGTGGGCCATTTCTAAAATCGTCCCACGTTCAAAATCGTATTAGAGGAGAGTTCGTCAAGTCAATCAGCCGAGTGCCCTGCATTTCAAGAGGATGAGATGGAATGCATGCAATTGAGGACGACACAAGGGCTCCTGAAACATCACTTAGAGATCCAAATGGTGATGTCCAAGAAATTACGGATGCAAATGTTCGGTTTCCTTCCGATGATAATGAAACTGATTCGCAATCCGATACGGCATCGGATGTTGAACCAACATTTCACGAAACAAATGACACCGATTAAACATAGAGGTTTTTTAAAATTTAATTTTTTTTTATAAGTGTTAAATTTTTACATAGTCAATCATTAATCGTAATTTAATTGTATGAATCTTAGTATTTTCAGTATGACGGGCAGAGGTAGATCTATCGACGACAGACGGAGTGAGCAGGGACGTAGCCCTGCTACATCAGATCACATGAACGTCGGAGATGGAGAGTTTGGATCTTCAGCAGTCGCACAGCCTTCGATCTCTCCAGCAGTATTACCATCCATCCGATCGGCACATACCTCCGAGAGTTCTTCCACCATCGGCTTCTAATTCAAAAATCATAATGGATAAATTCAATTTTACAGTATCTCCGAACCCAGCTTGGGATCCTGTTGTCATGGCTGACAAGAGTGGTCAGGCTTTCTGTAGCCAGGGTATAGTCCATGAAGGAGAGAAGGTTCAGCCAACTAAGGTAGAGGGACAATGCCATGAGTCGATTGTCTCTTGCCTTAAAGAGGCAATCCAGGGCCAAGGTAATGATACCATGATCTCTGCTGATTCCCCCCGGGTCGAAGAGACTAAAGCTGAGATTGTAGCTCAAATGGTGGATAATCAATTGATGGATTATACTACATAAAAGATTGAGGGTGGTACCCTGCCTATTGGGTGCCTTTCTGATAATGCTATGCTGGAGGACCAGGATGGGCCCCACCTTCCCCTAATAAGTAAATAAAGATTCTAATATGGAATGTTAGAGGAGCTCAAAAACCTTCATTTCGATCCTTTTTTGAGAGACTGATGCAGTTACACAATTTTGATATCTGTATTCTTTTAGAAATCTGGTTATCAAAAGACAGTCTGGCTCGATTTAGGAGACAAGTTGCCAGATCTTGTCTTCTTATGCTGTGGAGTCAGTGGGATTATCTGGTGGGATTTTGGCCATTTGGCGCAATACCTTTATTACGGTGGAAGCCTTTCATCAGTGAAATCAGCATATTGCTCTTGTCATCTCTGAGAGGACTTCAGACCCTAGCTCCTCTCGGGTGTTTATGCTAGCATTGACTTTCGGAAAAGGCATGTCCTATGGTCTAAGATACTCTCTCTTCTTACCCAGGGAGTCCCATCCATCATTGCTGGTGACTTCAACTGTATCATTGGGGCCAGTGAAAAGAAAGGTGGCAGGCAGGTTATTGGCTCAGTGGACATTTCTGAGTTCAGGACCTTTATCTCTTCTACTGGATTGCTGGATTTAGAGTTCTCGGGTCCCCAATTCACTTGGTGTGATAACCATCAGGGTTCTGCTCGTGTCTGGGAGAGACTGGACAGAGCCATGGCTACAGCCCAATGGCTTCAAAAGTATCCTTCTGCTGTTGTTACTTACCTTCCTAGGATTGTCTCTGATCACTGTCCCATTCTAATATCCAATGAGGTGACACTCATCAGTGGAGACAAATTAGATTCAAGCAGTTATGGACTTCCTATTCCTCGGCTTGGTCCATCATATCCCAGGTCTGGCATATACCTGTGAGAGGAAATGCTATTTATCGATTATCTAGGCATATGGAGTTAGCAAGATGCAGGCTCTTTAGATGAAACAGACTGAAGGTTGGGAGACTTAGTGAGGAAAGTTGAGCAGATGGAAGCTGATATTGCTATCCTTCATACCAAAGAGGATCAGGAAGGCAGTCTCCCTGATTTGGACCTCACATCTCTTCGAGCTAAGCTTGCTCTTCATCACTCTCTTCTTCAACAGCAGGAGATCTATTGGAGGCAGAGGTTTAGGATACAGTGGATTCGTGACGAGAACCGCAACACTAGATTTTTTTATCAAGCCACCCTGAAGCGATGTGCAGCCAACAGGATTTGATGACTAGCTAATGAGGAGGAAAATTATCAGAAAGATATCCAAGTCATCTGGAATCAGTTATTTCACTTCTTTCAGTCCAGATGGATTGAGCATATTGGTGATGGAGCCCCTGTTTACTAGGTTCCACCTTTCAAGAAGGTCTCTGCACATGAGAATGACCTTCTTATCAGGCCGATCACAGCAGATGAGATGCTTGGCCTTATGGGAACTTGGGCCTGACAAAGCCCCTGGGCCCGATGGGTTTCTACCTTTCTTCTTCCACTACTATTGGGATATTGTAGGCCAGGAGGTTGTTCAAGCCATTCAGATTGCCTTCCAATCTAAATCCATTTATGTTGATTGAAACCGAACTTTCATCACTCTTGTGCCTAAGCACACTGATGCTTCTATCACTTAACACTATCGCCCCATTAGTTGTGCACTACCTTGTATAAGGTCTATGCACGTCTCTTAGTCACCCTTCTGCGAGATGTGATTCCTTGACTTATTTCTGCTGAACAGGGGGCCTTTATCAGAGGGCGTAGCATTTCGGATAACATCCTTATAGCTTAGGAATTTATGTGTGGTCTTCAAAGAGCCTTTGCCAGACAGTGCCTCATGGATGTTAAGCTTGATATGGAGTGAGCTTATGACAGATTGAACTGGGTATTTCTGCACCAAACTCTTTATGAATTCAGATTTGATGGCCTATTTATTGATTGGATTATGGCCTGCATTCAGAGGTCATCAATCTCTCTGATTATCAATGAAAATCATACTGATTTCTTGCACTCTGATGTAGGGCTACGATAGGGGTGCCCATTATCCCCTTTTTGGTTCATCCTGGCTGCGGATGATCTATCTTGTGCATTCTATCAGGCATAGCAGGATTGTCGCATTGTCTCCTTCATGGCGAGCCCCTTGGGTCCCTTGGTCTCTCATCTTCTATTTGTCGATGACTGTATTCTTCTGGGCCAGGCTACTATTCGTAATGCAGCTATTTTTGCTTCCATTATTCAGTGCTACTGTCAGGCTTCTAGGCAGAAGGTTAACTTACAAAAGTCTACGATCCATTTTAGTCCGAAGACCACAATCAAAACTAAGGAAGCCATACACCAAACTTTGGATATCTCTAGTAAGGCTGATCAGCTATCGTACCTGGGGATCTCTATTACGGAAAGATGACCTCGCAGTAGTGACTACACTGATATCGAGCGATGGATCCGTGATCGCATTGATGGCTGGCAGGTCACTGGATTATCCATGATGGAGAAGATCACTCTTATATGCTCAGTTCTTACTTTCCTTCCTCTGCGTCTTCTATCTAATATTGCCATCCCGATTACTTTTCTGAGAAGGATAGAGAGATGCTTTAGGAACTTTCTCTGGGCCTCTATGCAGGATGGCCATGGTATTCATTTACAGGCATGGGATACGGTTTGCATGCCGCTTCATAAAGATGGTCTTGAAATTCAGTCACTGATAGTCAGGAGAGAGGCACTGATTGCTAGGCACGCTTCATGGTTTCTACTTGATCCGCACTATCTATGGAGCTCTTTTATGCGTGCTAGATATGGTGACTGGACTCCTTCTATGGACTTTCAGCCTTTCCGCAGGTATTCATTCTTTTGGAAGGAGGTTAGTTGGTATGCTCCTATTATTTTGAATAACATCTTATGGATGATTGAAGATGGCCCCTCGGTTGATGTTGTTCAGGACACTTGGATTACTGATCTTCCCCTTTCACGATGGCCTACTTTCATTAACACTGATGTTTCAACCAGCATGAGGGTTAAGGATCTAATCTCTTAGGATCCCTCCTCCTGGCATACCCCCATGGTGACCCATTTATTTGGTGAGGAGCTATCTTGTCGGATTCTTTCTGTTTTGCTCATCCCGAGGCACACAACTAACACTAGGTTATGGTGAAGATCATGTCTTTCTAGGGCTCCCACTAGGGACCTTATGAAGGTTTATAGGCCACAGCCTCAGTGCACAAGGGATGTTACTTGGATTTGGAAGCTCTCCATCCATCCCAAGGTTCAGCTCTTTATATAGAAGCTTGTGTGGGACTGTTTTCCTATCTATTTCCTTCTCTTTGGGAGGAGACTGGCCATCCAAGTTACTTGCCCATTGTGTGGGCAGGAAGATGAGACTACAAACCATGCCATCTTCATCTGCCCCAAAGCGAGATGGATTTGGCAGAGGATGGGTTATTACTGTAGAGCGAATGAGACGGGTTCGACGCGGTCTCCTTTCCTAGACGATCTTCGGAGGGCCACCCAGCAGCAGGCATCCTTTAGGCTGCTACAGCCAATCAGATTTGGTTATCGCGGAACCTGCTTATCTTCACTGATGATATTATATCTTTCCATAGGATTGTGCAAAAAGTCGGATCTCTATCGATGAAATTTGCACTTCATCGCAATGCTTCTGATTTTGACACCTTTGGCCTCTCGGGTTTCCCTGCTACTTCGACAGCGAACCGGCATATGGTTTTCATCTCTTGGGAGCCTTCCTTCTAGGGTTTATCAAAATTAACTTTGATAGGAGTGTTCGGGGAAGATTAGTTGGTTCAACCTTTATTATTGAGGGCTTGATGGAGCTTTGCTGTCGGCGGATGATTTTGGCATCCTAGACTCCTCTGTCCCTATGACTGAGCTTTATGCAACTTGAGCTAGTATTTTCTATACTTCTCGGATTCTTCATGCTCACAGCCTTCTCATCGAGGAAGATTCTCTAACTATCATCCGATGGCTTCGAAAGAAAAGCTACAATCAAGTCCCTATCAATCCACTGCTCCACGATATTTGATCTATTCTTCGGAAAGTCCACAGAGCTTATATTTGGCATATCTATTGTGAAGCCAATTCTGTGGCTGATTGGGTGGCAGCCTCTTGCTGAATTTTAGATATGAAACCAGGGTGACCCATGTTCCCTTATACTTAAGCAAATATTGTATTTTGACCTATTTAGGTTGACTCGCACTAGGATAGTGTGATCACCCATCTGTACCAAAAAAAAAAGAAAAAGAAAAAAGAGAAGATACAGTAGTTAGAAGGCAATGGATAACCAAAAGCCCTCCATCTTTGAAAAAATGCATAAATATTTGATTTTTTTAGAGTACTTAAGGGTTACCCATGTTCTATATCCATAGCCATAGTTCTAATATAGATGAGCCTGCTCAAATTGTGTGTAGAGTCACGTTTTAAGAAAAATACCTTTTTGGATCAAAGCTATGTTCTTTCTTAACATCGATAGAGCACTAAACATCATAAGGATGAATTAAAGTAAAGATTCCAATAGATATACATATATAAGAAATGTGTTCCTTAGCCAACCAATCAACTTGATTAATCCACATTGAGTCTCCTTCAAGGGGTCTTCTATTATAAAGGTTAGGTTTTTATTGCTGAAGGACTTATGATTGGCTAAGTCCCATCTCCCTTGATAACTTTAGGACCTTACTCTTATTTAAGCCTTTAGTAAGGCAACCAATAAAATTGTTATAAGTTTTTACATAAGATAAAGAGACAATACCATGAGTTTCTTGTATTCGTACATAGTTTCGTTTTACTTTATATGTCTGCTTATCTGAAAATTCATAAGTTTTTTCTTGCAAAAATTAATTGCAGCTCTAAAATCATAAGAGAATGAAGCAGGAGGAATACAAGATGAAAATAAAATAATTTCTAATAAAAAATCTTTAAGCAATTCAGCCTTAATGCCGCTAGAATCAAGAGCAACAAGTTTAACTTCCATAATACTTTGAGCTAATATGGTTTGTTTGGCTGATTTCCAAGGAATAGCATTACCACCAAAAAGCAATGCATAGCTAGAAGTGGATTTAACATTAGATGAATTAGGAATCTAGTTGGCATTGTTGTACCCCTCCAATATAGTAAGACAACCGATAATCTTAAGACAATAGGAAATGGTACCTACTCCAAAGGTAACAGTGGCAAAAAAATCAACCCAACCCATCTATTCAACCTATATTCAACCCATCATAAACGAGTTTGGGTTTGGATTAAATAGGTTTGGGTTGTAAATTGGTTAACCCATCTAGACCTGTATATTAAGTGGGTCAGACTTGGATTTAATGTTCTTAACCCATTTAACCTATTTAAGTAATTAGTTGGGTCGTGTCAACTCAGGTCGAATCAAGACAGGTTGATTTATTTATCCAACCCATTTATATTTCTAGTGGACATATTAAATGGGTTAAAAAAGGTTGGCATCCAATCTTTTAATTATTGGTTAGCAGATTAAACAAGTTAATTGAGTCGAGTCAGGTTACCTATTATTAAATAGGTTGGGTTTAGATTTGGAATTCTATCTTGTTTAATAAATGGGTCAGGTTCTAGTGTTGTTATGGCTAACTCACACTAGACTTGATCCATTTATGATCTGACTTTACTCATTTGCCACCCCTAACTAAAAGACTCTTTATAGAGCAATCCAACGAAGCCTACTAAGCTTACTAGTTTAACGACTAAGTCTAGAAATAGCATGAGCAATGTCAGGTCTGGTACAATTTAAAAGATATATGAGAAATTCAGTAATTTGAGCATATTTTTCTTGATTCACAAATATATCAGGATTTTTCAAGAGTTGGATAGAAGGATCAAAAGGAGTAGAAATAGAAGAAAGATCAGAGTAGCCAAATTTATCAATCATTATTTGAGTATAATGAGATTGAGATAGAGAGATAGAATTAGGGGATCAAATGATTTTCATGTTAAGAATTAGGCCAGCTTCACCTAAATCCTTTATATAATAATTATGAGAAAGAAATTTCTTGATATCATTAATAAGATTAAGATTACAAAATAGGATCGAGGTATCATCAACATAAAAGCAAAGAAGAATAAATCGATCATCAAATCATTTATAATAAAGATAGTTATCAAATTCATTGATTTGGAAATCATAGGAAAGAATAATACTATCGAACTTTTTATGCCATTATTTAGATGCTTGCTTTAGTCCATGTAAGGATCGAATAAGCTTACACACTTTATTCTCTTAACGTGGCACTATGAAGCCTTTAGATTGAGTCATATAGATTTTCTCATCAAGATCACTATAGAGAAAAGTAGTTTTCACATCTATTTGATGCACAAAGAGTTTATGGATGGAAGCAAAAGTAAGAAGAACTTTGAGTTTAGACTACTCATAGTAGTTCTATCCATGGAAAAAATCATTAAAAAGGCGATCACAATGGTATCCAAATATATTATCGAATTCAATGGTTTATGCTGCTAGTTGAGGAATCGGTTATAGCCGCAAGTAGATATCTGAATAGCCATTGTGGTAAAGAGTTGGCAGCATGAATTGAATTGATCGAGGTTGATTTCTCGTTCATTCGTATCTGACCGAATAATCTTCTCTAGTCAATGGAGGTAACCTTATTTATGATTGATCCATAGCTAATACTCTTTGATGTGCCTGTTTGTTTATAACTCTAGGCAACTTCTTCTTCTTTTGATATTTAGCCTGGTAGTAGTGATGCAAGCAACGAGCACATAAGTATTAAAGAAATCGATACTAGCCTTTTATCTAAATCCTTAGACTACAAGCCGTGCCTTATACTTTTTCACTGATCCGTCAACCTTAATTTCTTTTTAAAGATCCATTTACAACCTAATGGTTTGTTTTCAGAAGGTAAATCGATAAGAATCCAAGTATTGTTTACAACAATAAATTCTATCTCACTATTAATTGTTTTCTTTCATAAAGGTGCATCACTTCTAAGAATCGCCCTGATTATCCTTACCATTTCTACTACATTCGGAGTCCAATGTAGTGTATCGTTTTTGGAAAACTTCCTAACTTTATTGATTTTTTCTATTGAATTCATATTTATAAGATGTGACTATAATTTTATGATGATCGTCAACCTACTGCATTCCTCCTTTGTTCAGGCATAAAACTAATTATTTTAGAAAAAAAAACTCATACATAGACTGAATTAGAATATATATTATATTTTATTATAATTTAAATAATTTTTTTTAAAATTATCAAACTAATTAAATTGTATAAAATGTATTTATTATATATATATATATATATATATATATATATATATATATATATATATATATATATAATTTAATTATTCATGCAACTGAACCACTGATCCATCATGGTTCAATTCTGGTAGCTATTATAAAGTGAATGGTTTGTTTAGAACTTGCCGTTCTTTTTTTTTTTTTTTTTCTAATTTAATTATACCTTTTCTCTTTGGTTTCCTTTATTCCTCGCAAATTTCAGGAGCAACTTTCAATCCAGTTTTCTTGGACCTTAATTATAGAATTGAACGCATATATCTACATTGAACTTCATGATCAAGCCCTTTGTTATGCAAACTTGGCTCAAATCCGATCCTATATCGGTTTCTTTTAAGGCTGGGCACACCGAGTTTGTTGTTCAACCAAAACGTAATGCCAGGCTGGGTCTAACAAATAGGGCTCGGATCAGACTCAAGCCCAAGAACCTCTAATTCAAATATATTTATAAGAAGAAAAAATCTTTGTACACCACCTTCTCCAGTGTAGAATGGCCTTTAGGCGGTGTACAAAGACTTTTCCTTCTAAAAAGCATATTTATGTACCGCCTCCGATGCATGAAGGCATGCACCGAGCACGGCCATTAGCCATGCGCATGTGCAGGCATGTATGCCATGGTCCATTGGATTGCGGCGCGCTTCACACATGCGCCCGTATGGGTGCGCGGCCAATGAGCACGCTCGATATGCATCTTCGTGCATCGAAAGCGGTGCACAAAGATTTTTTCTTCCTTCTAAGAATAAAAGGCCTTTAGGGCCAGTCCATTTTTGATAGCTCCTTCGCTGACTAATATATGGTTTGATGACTATTATATAGCAATTTTTATGATAATTAAGTATAGCATGTCAAACAATATGCATGTAATTTGATGGTACTTAAAATATTTTAAAATATATAGATATAATTTGATAATGCTTAAATTATATGGTAGTAATATATTTTACTATAAAAGTTTTTGATTATAAATTTAATGGTGATGAGAAAATACAGATCAATTTAGTACACATAAAAGTTAGCTACTAAATAATCATTATCTTATTTTGAAAGAAAGAAAAAATGATAGTAAATTATCTTCTGTTTTAATTTGTTTCCATTTGCTTGAAGTCTATCCATTCATAACTTTTGATGTCGATCCGAGAGACTCATAGAACGTGGCTTTGGCTTTTGGCTTTTGGGAAGAGTAGAGTCTATCCTGAAATTTTGAATAATAATGATAGTGTATACGTACATGCATGGATCTACCACTAGAAATATTTCATATATCATTTTTCGTTAAAAAAATAGCATGAAATAAATGCTAAATATATTTTATAAAATTCTTTACATTCATTTGGTTGGTAGGTTATATTTTCAATCTTTAAATTTTGCTATAATTAATGAATTGTTATTAGTATAAATTCGGAAGAACATGAGGCTCTTATCATCTATAAAATTATATAAATAATAATTCTAGGAGAGCTTTTCACTTCAATTTGTTTTTATAGGGATTTCTCTAAAGTTTGGTAATGCCTAGCTTGGCTTAGTGTTTTATAGAAGTGAAGCATGGCGTAAAATATCAAAAAAGTATTATAGATAATTAAAGATCAAGAAATAATTATCCCTTCTCTTTTTGTTTAAGTTTTGCTTTGATCATGAGTGGTGAATTTGTCGGAGGTCACTCTCTCGTCAAAAATATCTCATCTTTCTCGTTTCCAGCTATGTTTTGGTCATAAAAAAAATTAGTATAAAAAAATGATTGCTTGGTGCAATGGTAGAGGCTCTTTTATACGTTTATTTCTTCATTATTATAATCGATTTATTTGTTTCAGATAATGACATGATCATGCATGTAGTTATATGCTACATAGCTTTCTACTTATACATCATGGTCCATGCACACCTTATGTAATTATTGTGTTATTTTCATTTTCAATTTCGCCATGTCTTATAATTTCCAATACATGCATAGGAATGCATTGTATTTGTATCACCATGCATCTTTATTCAAGTTGTATCTAACTGTATCCCTTGTGACCTGAATGTTTATGGCCAAGGATAGAAAAAATATTATTCATGGATAAGTATACGAGATAAAATTTATTCCTTGGCTATCCCTAAGGATATCACTTGGCTATTCCATTGATCATATCAAATGAAAAAAGGTAAATCCATAGGATAACTTTTTTTTACTCTTATTCGAAGAGATAATCAGCTATTCCTACATTTTCTAGAGAATAAATTGAGGAGATAACTCATGGTTAACTATGGATTATCCCTTTGGTTAACTTTAATTCCAGCTATCCTTTATAGTTATGACTTTTGAGAATAAGAGAAGATATTCCCTTTTATTTCTTATTTCAAACACTATCTAAGAGCCCATAGGATTCTCACAGATTGTAATGGTCGCATTACAAGTATAATCCCTTCTTGATTGCTTAGTAATTGTAGCTGGATCCTAGCAATGGAGTAACCTAGGAGATAAGAGCAGGTGATGGATATTAATTTCATCTACCATTTTTGGTTCAATTGTCACATTAGCCTTGCATTCCTCCCCGTCCATTTGAACTAGCAGAGGAACATTATATCATTAGGCTTGTGGGCTTGATCATTGATGTTGCTTACCTTGCCATGCTTAGGATGAAGTTACATTCTTCAAGCTATGTGATGTTTCAAAATTTGATTTGTAGCTATTAACGGTAGAGATCAAAGGAAAAAAAAAAAAAAGTATATGACCACTTTTGCTATTTTTAAAGATCAGGGAATAAAGTGACATGCTCCCTAAGTTCGAGAGTCAATAATGTAGTTTAATCATAATATAATATTGCTAAGAATTTTATGATGCAATTAATTTACAAGAATTCTTTCATTTTTTTTTCTTTTTCATAAAACATAAAACACATGTGAAAACGCCCCTTCAGTTAAGGGATAAGGATCTAATTTCCAGGGATTCCCACGCTTGGCATATCCCCACGATGACATGGTTATTTGGGGAGGAGCTTTCTCGGCGGATCCTATCTATGCCTCTTATGCCTGGCTATGATGGTGATTCTAGGCTTTGGCAGAGATCGTGTCTCTCTAGGGCTTCCCTCCAAGGATCTTATGAGGATCTTCAGGCCTCAGTCCCGGCGCACTGAGGATGCTGCTTGGATTTGGAAGCTTTCAACCATTCCTAGGATTCAGCTTTTTATTTGGAAGCTTCTTTGGGGCTGCCTTCCTACGTCTGCTCTCTCTCTAGGAGGGGTCTATCTATTCAGCCGAACTGTCCTCTTTGTCGGCTGGAGGAGGAGACCGATGACAACGCTATCTTTCTTTGTCCTAGAGCTCAACAGATATGGCATCTGATGGGTTTTTCTAGTAGATTGGAGGAAACGACATCTCCGCGCTCCTCCTTTTTTCATGATATTCGATGGGGATCTCAGCATAAGAGTGGTCTCTGGGCAGCCACGGCATATCAGATTTGGCTATCAAGGTATGATTTTATTTTTTCTAATACCACTGCTTCTCCCCATAGGGTTGTGAGGAAGATAAGATTGCTGATTATGGACTATGGCCGTGTCTTCTCCGGTGTTGGTTCTGGCTCCTCTGGCCGTTGGGGTTCCCCTGCTGCTTCGGCAGCGAACCGGTATCCGGTTTTCATCTATTGGGAGCCCCCCTCCAGGGTATGTTAAAATCAACTTCGATGGGAGTGTCCGTGGTAGAGCTGCTGGTTATGCGTTCATCATCCGTGGAGAGGCGGGTGATTTGTTGGCGGCAGGAGGTTTTGGTGCTCTTGACTATTCTGTCCCGATAGCGGAGCTCTATGCGGCTTGGGCAGGAATTTCTTACGCCGTTCGGATTCTCCGCGCTCCTCGGATCATGATCGAGGGTGATTCTATGACGGTCATCTCTTGGTTGCAGAAGGAGAATTATTCTGAAGGTCCCTCTAATCCAATCTTGAGGGATATTTACTCACTTCTGCGAGGGACCGGCTCGGTCCTTATTCGCCATATATATCGGGAAGTCAATGCGGCTGCTGATTGGGCGGCTTCCTCTATGGCTCAGCATACTGGCTCATGGATTTGGAGGCCTGGAGATCACTGTCTTACTTTTCTTCAGCATATTTTGTCTTCTGATGTATCTGGGCTGATTCACACGAGACTTGTGTGATCGCCCGTTTGTAACCAAAAAATAAAAATAAAATAAAAAAATAAAAAAAAAATAATTTTTTAGAAAATGTAACTTTAGAATGAGAAAAAAAATAAAAAAATAGTTTAAAGATATTTCACTATTTTTTATTAAAAAATAAAAAAATACTTATTTTTTTCTTATTTTTTATTTTAAAAATAAATTATAATTTTTTAAAAAAGTTTTGTTGCACTATTATACTTTTTAGTTTTAAAAATAATGTTTTTAGAACCTAAATGAACTTTTTAGAGAAGTTATAATATACTATAATATAAATATAAATATAAATATATTATAATTGTATAATATTAATTATTATAATATATAATATATGATATTATATTATTATTTATATTTACTACATTAATATTGATTATATATTGTTTATATTATATTTATAATTATAGTATTGTTTATTATAATAATATAATATTAGCATATTATTTATTATAATATTATTAATATATATTAATTAGAGGTAAATTTAGCTACATCCGAATATTGTTAAGTTCCAATCTAGTTATCTTTGGATCTAAATGAATTTTAAAGCTTTTTCACCTTTTTTTTTTTGCTTTTTTTTATATTTAAGATTCATGAATGGTACGAATCTAAGAATAAGGAAGGTGATTGGATTTAGGTTTAACTATATCCGATAGGTTTCGGATTATATTAGATAAAAGATGGAGATGAAGATTAAAAAATGAAATACTTTCTTTCGAATAACTGCAAGGCAGAATAGGATTGAGAAGAGAATAACGAGATAATATGATTGCGACAAGCCATTTGCCTATCCACATAAACGGTATATATATATATATATATATATATATATATATATATATATATATATATATATATATAATTTTTAAAAGTAATATTGAAAAATTCTATAGGCCAAAGACGTGTAAGGCCAACACGATCCACCCCAAGCCAAGCCTATAGGCTATGTCGAACTGGTGATACCTTCGCATAGTAGATCGTGCCAGCACAACTTGCTACAAGACATAGATCGGCATGGCATGACATTATGGCCCGCAAGCTGGCCACTGTAGCAGGCCGTGCCAAGCTGGTCAGTTTGACACCTTTAGGTTTAAAATGAGAATAGATTGGATCGTGTTTGCATTTGAACCACCATTTAACTATTGTTTTATGGCTAAAAGTTGGTAATTAATAATCTAATAAGTTTATTAAAAAATTTAAACAAAATTAAATGGCATAAATTTAAATTTAAAGATATTATAAATAAAATTTTTATTAAAATAGATAATAAGATATAAATATTTTGATATAATTAAGTGAAAAAAAAAGAGAATATCTAATTATTAAGGTAAAAAGGCTAATTAATTTAACAAGGGGTCACGACTTGGTGATGGCGATAGGTCTCGCCAAGCGTTGTTGCTGACTCGATCCATGCGATCTGGTTCTCCGGGTCGACTCGGTGACCATGAAGCGGGTGCGTTGAACCATGGCATAGGATAATCCCTTAGTAACTGAAGCCCGCACTGCGAATCGTGATACTGAAGTTGGCTCTACAGCTAGGCATAGGCACTGGGCCGTGTCGTGCTAGGCACGGGCCAAGCCTATCATGCCAAAAAAATTACCGTGCCATGTCTGGCACAGTCCATTAACAAATGAGCCGTGCCCGGCACGGCCCACTAAAAAAAAATTTAAATTCGGCATGGCCCGTGACCTATCAAGAAATGGGCCACGGGCCATACCTGGCACGGCTCAGCAAGGCCGTGCCAAAACGGCCCTTCTGGGCGGTTTTGTGGGCCATGCCATGGCACGGCCCAGCAGGGCCATTGCTGGGCCGTTGCTGGGCCGTGCCATGGCACGGCCCAGAAGGGCCGTGCCCTGCTGGGCCATTTTGTGGGCCGTGCCATGGCACGGCCCACAAGGGCCGTGCCATGGTACGGCTGGTGCCAGGAGCACACTGTGCGCCTAGGCACCAGCCAGCTGATCCAAGTCATGATCCTGATCGGCGATGATGGATCCAATGATTGCGATCGATCTGATCAAAGATGATCCGATGGTTGCGATCGATATATGCCATAATCCTGATCGGCGATGATCAATCCGATGGTTGCGATCGATCCAAGTTATGATCCCGATCGGCGATGATCGATCGGACCGTTGCGATCAATTCGATCGGAGACAATCCGATGGTTGCGATCGATTCAAGCCATGATCCCGATCGGAGATGATCGATCCAACAGTTGCGATCCATCTGATCGGCGATGATCCAACGATTGCGATCGATCCAAGCCATGATCCCGATCGACGATGATCGATTGGATCGTTGCGATCAATCCGATCGAAGACGATCCGACGGTTGCGATAAATCCAAGCTATGATCCCGATCGGCGATGATCGATCAGACCATTGCGATCAATCCGATCGGAGATGATCCGACGGTTGCGATCGATCCAAGCCATGATCTCATTCAGCGATAATCGATCCGACGGTTGCGATCGATCCGACCGGAGACGGTCCGACGGTTGCAATCGATCCATGCCATGATCCCGATCGGTGATGATTGATCCGACGGTTGCGATCCATTCGATCGGCGATGATCCGACGGTTGCGATCAATACAAGCCATTATCCCGATCGGCGATGATCGATCTGACGGTTGCGATCCATCCAATCGGAGACGATCCGACGGTTGCGATCGATCCAAGCCATGATACCGATCGGCGATGATCAATCCAACTGTTGTGATCCATCTAATCGAAGACGATCTAATGGTTGCGATCGATCCAAGCCATGATCCTGATCGACAATGATCGATCAGACTGTTGCGATCAATCGATCGGAGACGATCCGATGTCTGCGATCGATCCAAGCCATGATCTGATCGGCGATGATCAATCCGACGATTGCGATCCATCTAATCGGAGATGATCTGACGTCTGCGATCGATCCAAGCCATGATCCCGATCGGCGATGATCAATTCGACGGTTGCGATCCATCCGATTGGAGACGATCCGACATCTGGATCGATCCAAGCCATGATCCCAGTCGGCGATGATCAATCCGACGGTTGCGATCAATCCGATCGGAGACGATCCGACGGTTGCGATCGATCCAAGCCATGATCCCGATCGGTGATGATCAATCCAACAGTTGCAATCCATCGATCGAAGACGATCCGATGGTTGCGACCGATCCAAGCCATGATCCTGATCGACAATGATCGATCAGACTGTTGCGATCCATCTGATCGGAGATGATCCGACGTCTGTGATCGATCCAAGCCATGATCCCAATCAGGGATGATCGATCCGACAGTTGCGATCGATCCGATCGGAGACGATCCGATAGTTGCGATCGATCCATGCCATGATCCTGATCGGCAATGATCGATCCGACGGTTGCGATCCATTCGATCGGCGACGATCCGACGGTTGCGATCGATCCAAGCCATAATCCCGATCGGCGATGATCGATCTGATCGGAGACGATCCGATGGTTGCGATTGATCCATGCCATGATCCTGATATGCTATTATCGATCGAACGGTTGCGATCTATCCAATCGGAGACGATCCGATGATTGCGATTGATCCAAGCTATGATCCCGATCGGCGATGATCGATCGGACCATTGTGATCAATCTGATCGGAGACGATCCGACGTCTTCGATCGATCTAAGCCATGATCCCGATCGGCGATGATCGATTCGACGGTTGTGATCGATCCAAGCCATGATCCCGATTGGCGATGATCGATCCAACAGTTGCGATCAATCCAAGCCATGATCCCGATTGGTGATGATCGATCGAACCGTTGCGATCGATCCGATCGAAGACGATCTGATGATTGCGATCGATCCAAGCCATGATCCCGATCGGGGATGATCGATCCAACGGTTGTGATCTACCCATCGGAGACGATCCGACAGTTGCGATTGATCCAAGCCATGATCCCGATCGGCGATGATCGATCCGATGGTTGCGATCCATCCGATCGGCGATGATCCGACGGTTGCGATCTTTCTATTTTTTTTCTTCTTACTTATTGTATTATGTTCTAGAGGTCAAGCCTAGCCCTTCTCCCTTCTGTACCATTTTAATTTTAAATTAATAAACTGGTAGGAGTCTATGCCAAACCCCCCACCATTATTGTGGCTTTATATTAATAAAAATTTTTTATTCGTAATAAATTTTTAATTTATCAAAAAAATTTATATTTTTTATAAATTTTTTTATTTGAGATGTGCATGGGCCAGGCCCCATGGGTCGTGCTTGGCACGGCCCAGGCCCACCTGGGCCATGCCTGGCACGGCCCACCTATGCCGGTACGGCTCAGGCCCAGGTGGGCCGTGCCAGGCACGGCCCAGGTGGGCTGTGCCAGGCATGGCATGATGGGCCGGCACAGGCCCGTCATGGGCCGTGCCGTGCTGGGCCAACAGAAAAAATTTTATGGGTCCAGCATAGCTCGGTAAATCGGGCCCTGCCGGCACAGTCCGATACTGTAGCAGTGCCGGGCCGTACCTAGCATGACCCATTAGGGCCTGGGCCATGTCGTGCCATGGGCGGCATGGTCCAGTGCCCACCTCTATCTACAGCTGCGGATTATCCTGCTCCACAAGTGCAACTTATTCTCGGGAGCACCGCTAGAGCGGGTTTCTAGCGCGATGGCTGCGAGCAGCGGAGGTTTTGGAGGGAAAAATTCAACAAACGGTGATGCGATGATGCGACGGCGTTGGATGGGTCGACCGACGGGACCGTGTAATCGGTGACCTCTGCTGACGAGAGACACGTGGCAAGGCTCGGGGCAATGTGGGGGATTTCTAGCTTCCGCTCTTGCAGCGTGGGAGATGAGATAGAGGACTCAAACTTTAATTCGTTAATAAATACTTGGCCTTGAGCTCGTTTAAATTTGAGGAATTCTATTTAAGCTCAATTCGAACTAGAGTACAAAAAGCTTGGGCTTGACTTGAGCTTGACTTAAGCTCACTCATTTGGTATGATTAAAAAGCTCAACAAGTTCAACTCAGAAAAAACTCGTTTTAAGCTAGAGTTTGAATTAAGCCTGTTTCAAGCTGAGCTTGAATTGAGCTTGTTTAAAGCTCGGCTCAAAAAAAAAAAAAAAAACTTGATTCTTAAACCCAAAGAGCAATTAGAGAAGATGAAAAAATAAAGAAGATGAAAGGACATCTTATTCATGAGCTCCTAATCGAATCAGCTTGCAAGTTCCTAATTGAGACGTCTCACGAGCCCTTAGTCGAGCTATCTCATGAGTTTCTAATCGAAATTAGAATATGCTTTCGTGCTCAAGTTCGGCTCGTTTATCAAATGAGCTCTAAAATGAAGTTTAAGCTCGACTCGTTTACATGATAAATCAAACATGAACGAACTTTTATCGAGCCGAGCCTCAATTAGCTCATGAATGACTCGGCTCAATTACAACACTAATCAGACAGAGGAAGCCAGGAAGAGGGGCCGTTTCCATGGCAAGTGGGGAGGTATTTCGGGATCGGATCAGTGAGGAAGGGTTTCCATCACGCCTAATCCCCTTCTTCTCAAACCATGTCTTTCAGACGACACCTCAATCCATGGCATCCTATTCCTAAAACCTCCAGACTCTTTAGCCGCCTCTTCCTAAAATTCTCAAATCAATCATCTCTCACGGATCATTTGGTCCTATTATTGTTTCAGTAGAAACCTCAAATTAAACATAGGCAAGCCTATCAAAATGCAGACATTTATTGGATAATATGAACAGATATGTTTCGGTCTGGGTTTTTGCGAGAGTTTTACGAACAAAAAATGATAAATTTCTAAAAAAAGAAAAAGAAAGTAATGAAATAGTAAAAACTTAGTGTGTTTATAGTGGCAGACCCAACCAGTAAACAGCATGGGACTAACAAGAACTAAAGAATGGGCAGAATTAGGAGATTAGTCATCAGCCCACAACTTAGAGATCATGTAAAGTCTAAAAGAGGTGCAGAATAATTAGAATTTTTTTTAGTAGGATTCATGTGATAGGCCAAGTATATCAGCGGGTTCGTTCTTCTCCTCTTTTTTTATATAAAAAAATTAGAATTATAAAAAAAAATAATTTCTTTTTAGCATCACCGTAAGGCCGCATTAGGGACCTTTAAATAAGTTTTTGCTGAGAAGGACTCGCCAGCCGTGAAAATATTTTTCCCCGCTTCTCTCTGGCTTTTGGTTCATTAATTCTCAGAGGAAAAGAAGTGAAGAGCGCGGGGCAAGAGGATGAGGCCCAATAAACGGCGCGCCGGCGGCGACGACGACGCCAGGATGTTTTCGATGGAATCCATTCCGCCTTGTTGGAGCTCCTGCACGAAGAAACATGCCAATCTCCAGATTCCATGTTCGTTCTTCTCCTCTTTTTTATTTTTTTCTCGTCCTTTTCTTTTGATCAAATTCCCGTTCGCTGAATCAAAGAAACGGAACTTTTTCTTAGCTAAAAGGAAATTTTCGGCCCATTCTCGATCGAAATTCTTGTACGAAATCGCAAGAATTCAAAAAAAGAAATTGGATATCGACGTGATTCCACGTTCGTTCTTCTCCGCTCTCTCTCTCTTTCTCGTTCCGTTCTTTTGATCCAATTCTGGTTCATTGAACCAAAGAAACGGAGCATTTTCTTTAGCTAGAAGGAAAATTTTTGGCCCATTCTCGAGATTCTTGTACGAAGACGCAATAATTCAAAAAGAAAGTGGATATCGGCGTGATTCCATGTTCGTTCTTCTCTCCTCTGATTCTTGTTACGTTCTTTTGATCAAATTCTCGTTCACGGAACCAAAGTAACGGAGCTTTTTCTTCGCTGGAAGGAAAGTTTTCGGCCAATTCTTAATATTCTTGTACGATATCGCAAGAATTCAAAAAGAAATTGGATATCGATGTGATTCCACGTTCGTTCTTCTCCTCTCTCTCTCTTTCTCGTTCCGTTCTTTTTTATCAAATTCTCGTTCGTTGAATCAAGAAACGGAGCTTTGCTGAGTCGGAATTGGAAAATTCCTTATAGGACAATAATTTGTGCTCTTTTTAGTTCTTGGAATCCAGATCTCATCATCTTGTACTAAATTGTGGCTTGGTTAGCAAAATTAGTTCTTGTTTAGAATATTATGCGTATAACAATTTTTTTTTTGTTGACATAACCTTGAATTGGTTATGCAGGGAGAATTCTCTGCACGGTGGGATGCGATACCGATGTTGAGACCTGGGAAGAATGTAAGAATCACCGTCGTTGCGTTCTCATAATCTTGTTCTCAGTATTTGTGATCATATGCTCGTTAATTTTGTTTTGTTATGTTGGTATTACGGGCAACAATGTTTTGCTAAATTTCTCATTCACATATTATTGCGGATGGAACCCATTCTTGAAAAACCAGATTTAATGGGCTTTTTTTAAAAAAAAAGTTTGGTGGACATTAGTAATGTCCTTTACAGCATATAAAAAAAGACGGCTTTAGAGTGAAGATCTTAATATTTGATAGCGCAACCTAAGCTCAGAAAATTAGCTTAGGGAGGATGTGGTTCGAAATTAGGAGGTGTACAATGTGGTGCACACCATATGCATGCTATACTTTTCTCACATCAAGATCATGTGGCATTGTCATCAGCACAACAAAGCCGGCCTCTCGTGAAGTCCATATGTCTCTTCTTCTTACCTAACTTTGTACATAGCATTCGGTGCAACAAGTCTTACATGGGCTGCACCATCCCTTCTTATTGATCCACCTGCTTACGATACCCATTAAAAAATGTTAAGTCAGCCTTACAGCATCCCAAGAAAAAAATTTACGATACCTCAGTTTTAAGCTTACGATACCGTAGTTATAAAATTAAGACACCGTTCAGAAAGCAAAAAAAAAATTACGACACCCTAGTTGTAAATTTGCAACTCCGACACCCCTTCAGAAAATGTGTATGTACATAAATTTAAAAAAAAAGCTGAACGGATATTAATGCACGTCACATCAAAATTTAAGATGACACCCAGTTTTGAACTTATGAAACAGTAGTTATAAAATTAAGACACCCATTAAGAGAGTCAAAATTTTTTTACAATATTCTAGTTGTAAATTTACAACACCGTAATTATAAAATTATGACACATTTTTTAAAAAAATTTATATACAGACACGTCTTCTGAATTAATGTCATAATTTTATAACTACAGTGTCATAAATTTACAACTAGAATGTTGTAAATTTTTTTTGATTATCTTAATGAGTATCATAATTTTATAACTATGGTGTCGTAACTTTACAATTGGGATGTCATATTTTTTTTTTTTTTTTTTTGCTTTCTGAACGGGTGTCTTAATTTTAAAACTAGGGTATTGTAATTATTTTTTTACTTTCTGAACGGATGTCTTAATTTTATAACTACAATGTCGTAAGCTTAAAACTGAAGTATCGTAATTTTTTCCTTCGGAATGTTGTAAAACTGTCTTAACATTTTTTAATGGGTATCATAATGTAGACCAATAAGAAGAAGTGGTGCAGTTTACGTAGGACTTACTGCACCGGATGCTGTGTGACTTTTTCTAATGGGCTTTTGTATGAGATGCATACGATTAGGATATATTTCCCTTTCATTCAGTATTTATCATTTGTGCGTCAAATGGCAGCCAATTTTACTTCTCATATTCCTTTGCTGACACTCGATGACTGCCTTTGTTTTCTTCAGCATTGGATGGGAAATGTTAAGTTGTCTTGAAGTGTCTATATTTCAATTTTCAGAAACAATGATGATGGTTTTTTTATACCATATAAAAAAAATTAATTTGGAATGTATTCACACCCATGAATAAATATATCGAGCGTTACAAGAAACAGGTTTTCCTTGGAGGGTCTGGATATTGTCCGATACCCGACTTGAATGAAGTGTTATTCACAGGGTTGTTGGATAATATTTGACCCCTCCCATCCACTGCTGTGCACTCTCATTTCCCAATGCAATCACAATGGGTTGTGAGATAAATCATTTCCATGCTAGAGATTAGTCAAGTATACCATTTCTGAGAAAGCTTCTCTAATATTATAAATTTTATAAAGAGGAAGGCAATGCCCATTTCTTTAGAAATTTGTTGTCCTAAGTTTTACTGATGGACACAGACTTTCCTACTTATCATCTGTTGGACCAGAGGCATTATTGTGAAATGAAATTTCACTAATTTACTGAACAAGATTTTTAACTGATTTTGCCTGTTCTCCAAGTAAATTAATAGATGCATTGGCTGAGGTAGGAACAGCCTTTCTGACACTACCATTTAGAAATATTTCATTTCATTGAAGCATATTTCATCCTTAATTATCTATCAGGGAAGTCCCAGTGAACTTTGACAGGTTGATGAAGAAAAACAAAATGCATCAATACAAAGTCTCTAACAAGGCAATATGCTATTTGTGCACTGGACACCATTCATAAACCTAGTAGCCGGTTATGTGACATTAGCAATTTTGGGAAATTTAATCAAAAGATCTTGGTTAAACATCAAACCATCAAACTTTGACAGATTATATGGCGCATTTTACTTTCCCTTTATTAGTCAAAGTCAACATCTTCTATTAACTCATTTTCATGAACTAACATTTAACCCTCTAAGCTTGAGAGCTTTGTATTTGTTTTTTTTTTTAATTTGCTTATCATTTATTTCAATCATATATGTAGGTTGTGGCTAATAGTATTTAGTTTTTTGTTCGACAAAAGAATGTCATTTGCATTTGATGGACCTTAAACATAGAAGATCTTTTCTTTCTGACGAAATTTTTTTGTCTTCTATATCTTGTGACCTTTCATGGCCGCTTATTTAATATTCAGGTATAGGAAAGTGCAATGACTTATGCTATAAGGATCCATTTTTCAAGTACCAGTGGAGTGCTTATATTGACAAATCTATAGAACATGACGATTATTCTTTGGTGAGTCTCACTCTCCCTTTGCAGACTAGATTTTATACTATTCATGATGGCATTGCCTAGCATGATAGTATGGTTTACCTCTCTCTTTGATAATCAGAATTGACGTTTTATTAGAAGAAACCACGGTGCGACATACCAATCTGTACTACCCTCTACTAGGATATACCATATTGTACTAGTACCGGTAAGTCTTGACACCAAAGTGTATTGAGCCTCCATAAGCTAAACCGTATATCAAGTGTACAAATACTTTACCAGTATGGTACTGGTACGGCATCCAACACCAAAACAATAGACCTTGAAAGAAATCCTCTAAACACTAAATGTTCTGCATGCATGTATGTTATCATTGCTATTTGTGCTATTGTGTTGCGCTTCCTGTAACCATACTATGTGATGCTGCAAGATCACCCCCCTCGAACGTCTGCGAGCGTCCAATCGTCTTTTCCAGCGAGCCCAGGATCTTCCGCAAGCTTCTCGTGCCTGAGAGCTTGAAAAAAGTCCCGGGGGCTGGAGATTCCGGCAGGGACCCTCCGACGCTCAAGTTAGTGCTTTGGGCAACAGCCGTGAGCTTGAGGAAGCTCGAAAGAGAAAGAGAGAGAGAGAGCTTAGAGAAGAACTCTATGTGAGCAAGAATGAGCGTTTAGGAGTGTTATGAGTGTGTTACCTGGTTGGGGGTCCCTCTTACCCATTTTATAAACGCTTAGAGTCTGTCCGGTTTGAGTGGTTGAGGCCTCATAATGATAACTTTGATGGGTAAAGTGACAGAGCTGATGTCTGTGAGGCTTGGGATGCCTTGGGGGTACTGCCACTTGTAAGAGCATTTAAGGTGATGGCAGGACTTGCTCCCTCTTTTGGCATGTCAGGGCTGCATGTTAAATCCCATCAAAGTGGGTGGCTGTAGCTGGTTGGTAGGTCAAGTTCCGTCAGAGTGGGTGGCCACTTTATTTGACCGCTGCAGGAAAGAGAGATAAAAGGTGGTGGAGTCTCATCACCATCACGAGCCATACATCCATCTGGGATGGAAGAGTTGGGAGTTAAAGCCAGATGTCCCTTATAGAGCGTTGATTATAGAGTGCTTGCATGGCACTATTCATAATGAGGCCGAGCACTGTTCATGGCCGAGGTGAAATGTCCGTGGCCAAGCTGGGGCACCGAGGCCAGGCTGGAGGCCGTTGAGGACTTCTTAATATAGGGGAGAGAATAAGGTCATAAGTGCCTTAGAGCATGTGGGTGCACGTGGCCTTTTTGAGGCCATAAATGCCTTGGTGCGAAAGATATAACATGGCGGAGGTCGAACGGGAGCACCGCGGCGAAACGGGATGAGACGAGGCCGACTTGGATGATGCCGGGCGAGGCCGACTTAAATGATGCCAGGGTGAGGTTGACTTGGATGAAAGCGGAAGAAGGCTGTCGTCAAGAACCCCTCGTCTTGGCTTCATGATGCTATCCTTTCTCATGCAAGGGTGCCAACGGGGCCAGCATGGCTGCCATAAATGCCTTAATGCATGGAAGGAAATAAAGCACTAAATGCTTTAAAACAGGTGGATGCACATGGCCTTTATGAGGCCATAAATGCCTTGGTGCGAAGGACATAGCGTGGCTGTGGAAGCTGAGCTAGAGTGCCGAGGCGGGGCCGACTTGAATGAGACGGGGCTTGAGTGCCAAGGCGACTTGATTGAGACGGGGCTTGAGTGCCGAAGCGGGGCTTATTTGGAAGAGGCCATTAAATGTGCCGAGGCGGGGCCGACTTAGAAGAGGCCGAGACAGGACGATGCCGAGACGGGGCCGACTTGGAAGAGGCCATTAAATGTGCCGAAGCGGGGCCGACTTGAATGGGAGGGCCGAGTGAGTGTCGAGGTGGGGCCAACTTGGAAGAGGCCATTAAATGTGCCAAGGCGGGACCGACTTGGAAGAGGTCGGGACAGGACGATGCCGAGCGGGGCCGACTTGGAAGAGGCCATTAAATGTGTCGAGGTGGGGCCGACTTGAATGAGAGGGCCAAGGGAGTGCCAAGGCGGGGCCGACTTGGAAGAGGCCACTAAATGTGCAGAGGCAAGGCCGACTTGGAAGAGGCCACTAACTGTGCCGAGGCGGGGCCGACTTGGAAGAAGTCGGGACGAGGCCGACTTGGACTTCTCCCTTCCTTTGCGTCCGTGACGCTCCACTCCATTAAATGCTGGCCAACGTCATTCTCCGCCATTAAATGCTCTAGTCTTTTGATTTGACTATAGGTCGGTGGCGGAGAAGACGTGCCCCTTTTTCTTTTTGTTCTCTTTCTTCATTATGACGAGATACTTGTTGTAGCTGCGAACAATATAGTGGATGAAATATTTAATACCCATCATGCCCTTTGAAAAGAAAGCCAAGTAGAATAGTGAGGCCACCTAGGAATTAAGCGTCCAGGAAGGCCACCGCGGCCGCCTAAGAAAATCGTCTAGAAATTGCTATCTTGAGAGGATGCCATCAAAAAATTGTTGCCTTTATTGCCCATGGGTCAACTGGCCCCATCAAATGCCCCCCACACTTCTTGAGCTTGTGTGCCACGTATCAGCTAAGCGAAAGAAGTGTAGAACTTTAAGAAATTTTGGAGGTAAATTAATTACCTTATGCCCGCCACTCAAAGCAGCGTACGCCAATTTTTGGGGGAATGCTCGTTAATTAGACGCTGAGGCAAAGATAAAGCCGATGAGGCTGCAATAATGCCGCTGACGCAGAGATGACACCGCTGACGCAAAGATAAAGCCGTTGAGGTTGAAATAATGCCGCTGAGGCAGAGATAAAGCTGTTGAGGCTGCAATAATGCCATTGGAGATAGAGATAAAGCCGTTGAGGTTGCAATAATGCCGCTGAAGCTGCAATAACGCCGCTAAGGCAAAGGTAAAGTCGTTGAGGCTGAGATAATGCCGTTGAGGCTGCAAAAATGCCGTTGAGGTAGAGAGAAAGCCGTTGAGGCTGCGATAAAATTGCCAAAGCAGAAATAGAGCCGTGGAGGCTGCAATGATGCCGCTGAGGCTGAGATAAAATTACCGAAGCAGAAATAGAGCCGTGGAGGCTGCAATGATGCCGTTGAGGCTGAGATAAAATTGCTGAAGCAGAAATAGAGCCGTGGAGGCTGCAATGATGCCGCTGAGGCTGAGATAAAATTGCCGAAACAGAAATAGAGACGTGGAGGCTGCAATGATGCCGCTGAGGCATAGATAAAGCCGATAAGGCTGCAATAATGCCGCTGAGGCTGAGATAAAGCCGATGAGGCCGCAATAATGCCATTGAGATAGATATAAAGCCATGGAGGCTGCAATAATGCCGCTGAGGCAGAGTTGTGGCTGTCGGAAGCCTTTTGAACCCCAGAGGGTGACCTGAGAGCTGAGAATCATCAGGTTCCTTTTGAACCCCGAAGGGTGACCTGAGAGCTGAGAATTATCAGGTTCCTTTTGAACCCCGAAGGGTGACCTGAGAGCTGAGAGTCGTCAGGTTCCTTTTGAACCCCGAAGGGTGACCTAAGAGCTGAGAGTCGTCAGGTTTCTTTTGAACCGCCTCAGGGGTTTGGGAACCGCTGTGAGGGGCGACTCGGCCGGTACAGAGCCTTTAGGGTCTTAACCACTTAGGGGGCACTGTCGTGCTGCTGCCGAGTGGTGTCCCGTGGGCCGTGATGCGGGCGAGCTCCTTTTGAACTGCCTCGGGGGTTTGTGTGCCATCCGAGGGGCAACTCGATCGGGTACAGAGCTGTTAGGGACTTGAACCGACTCAGAGGCATCTCCTAGCTAGACCGAGTGGTGTCCCGTTAGCTGCGATACCGATGAGCTCCTTTAGAACTGCCTCGGAGGTTTGTGTGCCGCCCGAGGGGCGACTCAACCAGGTACAGAGCTGTTAGAGACTTGAACCGACTCTGGGGCATCTCCTAGCCGGACTGAGTGGTGTTCCATTAGCCGCGATGCCGGTGAGCTCCTTTTGAACTACCTCGGAGGTTTGTGTGCCGCCCAAGGGGCAACTCGATCGGGTACGGAGCTGTTAGAGACTTGAACCGACTTGGGGGCGTCTCCTAGCCGGACCGAGTGGTGTCTCGTTAGCAGCGATGCCGGTGAGCTCCTTTTGAACCACCTTGGGGGTTTGCGTGTCGCCCAAGGGGCGATTCGACTGGGTACGGAGCTGTTAGGGACTTGAACCAACTCGGGGGTGTCTCCTAGCCGGACCGAGTGGTGTCCCGTTAGCCGCAATGCCGGTGAGCTCCTTTTGAACCACCTCGAAGGTTTGTGTGCCGCCCGAGGGGCGACTCGACCGGGTACGGAGCTATTAGGGACTTGAACAGACTTGGGGGCGTCTCCTAGCCGGATCAAGTGGTGTCCCATTAGCCGCAATGCTGGTGAGCTCCTTTTGAACCACCTCGGGGTTTGTGTGCTGCCCGAGGGGCGACTCGACCGGGTACGGAGCTATTAGGGACTTGAACCGACTCAGGAGTGTCTCCTAGCCGGACCGAGTGGTGTCCCGTTAGCCGCGATGCCAGTGAGCTCCTTTTGAATGATTGGTTTTGAATGCTGATGCAGAGTCGGTCTTCCTTGCATGACGTTTTTAAGTATCAATGAAAGAAATATTGTCTTAAGTGCAGCGTACTTAGCTCTTGTGGCATCCCTGTTTTCCTTCTGCGGACTTGAGCACTTCCGCCCGCTGGTGGTCTGCCCCCCAGGGAACTATATTGATTGAAGGTGGGGGGTACCAGTGCTGAAATCCAAGGGCAACTGGAGTGGAATCCGCAAGATGTCTTGGGCTCGGATTGGCTCTGGGTGCAGCAGAGAGAAAAAGAGAGGGGGTAGATAGAGTCAACAGTCAAAGCCCTTTTTCCTCATCTTCCACCTTGCATTAATAGCATCAGCATGTCTCGGCTTACATCACCGATGAGCTTGAGTTTGAGGTTGCTCTTGCTCCTAAGCTTCAGAGAAATATGACGGTGGTGAGTCTCTCGCTGGGGAGATCTCTCACCGGATATATGGTGGATGGCTTGAGCGACAACTAAAGGAGCAACATGAGCTCTTGTTTGCTGCTGTGAGGCCACAGAATATTGCTCCCGTAGCTTTTGGACAACTGTCATTGATGTTTGGACTTGCAGAGTAAGGGTGGCATGATGCTCTGCCTGAATGGCCCGAGATAGTGGTGACGATGGGCAGAAAGCCGACCTCCTGCCGGTCAGCTCGTTGAGGTTGCCCCCCCAGCGTTACTGGTAGAAGCCTCTTGGGTCTTTGTCATCACCATATTTTTATCCACCATTGTTGTCGTAGAGGGAGTGAGAGCTTGTAGCTTACTGTCACAGAACTCTGCTTTCTTCCCCTTCCTGGCGCGCCAATCTGATGCTGCCAGATCACCCCCCTCGAATGTCCGCGAGCGTCCGATCGCCTTCTCCAGCGAGCCCGGGATCTTCCGGCGAGCTTCTCGCGCCTGGGAGCCTGCAAAAAGTCCCGGGGCCGGAGATTCCGGCAGGGACCCTTCGACGCTTAAGTTAGTGCTCTGGGCAACAGCCATGAGCTTGAGGAAGCTCAAAAGAGAAAGAGAGAGATAGAGCTTAGAGAAGAGCTCTCTGTGAGCAAGAATGAGCGTTTAGGAGTGTTATGAGTGCGTACTTGGTTGGGGGTCCCTCTTACCCATTTTATAGACGCTTAGAGTCTGTCCGGTTTGAGTGGTTGAGGCCTCATATGATGACTTTGATGGATGAAGTGACAGAGCTGATGTCTATGAGGCTTGGAGTGCCTTGGGGGTACTACCACTTGTAAGAGCATTTAAGGTGATGGCAGGGCTTGCTCCCTCCTTTGGCATGTCAGGGCTGCAGGTTAAATCCCATCAAAGTGGGTGGCTGCAGCTGGTTGATGGTTCAAGTTCCGTCAGAGTGGGTGGCCACTTGATTTGACCGCTGCAGGGAAGAGAGATAAAAGGTGGTGAAGTCTCATCACCATCACGAGCCATACATCCGTCTAGGATGGAAGAGTTGGGAGTTGAAGCCAGCTATCCCTTGTAGAGCATTGATTATAGAGTGCTTGTATGTCACTGTTCATAACGAGGCCGAGCACTGTTCATGGCCGAGGTGAGATGTCCGTGGCCAAGCTGGGGCGCCGAGGCCAGGCTGGAGGCCGTTGAGGACTTCTTATACAGGGGAGAGAATAAGGCAATAAGTGCCTTAGAGCATGTGGGTGCACATGGCCTTTTTGAGGCCATAAATGCCTTGGTGCGAAAGATATAACATGGCGGAGGCCGAGTGAGAGCGCCGCGGGGAAACGGGATGAGACGAGGCTGACTTGGATGATGCCGGGCGAGGCTGACTTGGATGAAAGCGAAAGAAGGCTGTCGTCAAGAACCCCTCGTCTTGGCTTCATGACGCTATCTTTTCTCATGCAAAGGTGCCAACGGGGACAGCATGGCTGCCATAAATGCATTAATGCATAGAAGGAAATAAAGCATTAAATGCCTTAAAGCAGATGGATGCACATGGCCTTTATGAGGCCATAAATGCCTTGGTACGAAGGACATAGCGTAGCTGTGGAAGCCGAGCTAGAGTGCCGAGGCGGGCCGACGACAGCTAGTGCCAAGGTGACCTGAGTGCCGAGGGGGCCGATTTGGAAGAGGCCATTAAATGTGCTGAGGCGGGGCCGACTTGGAAGAGGCTGAGACGGGATTATGCCGAGGCGGGGCCGACTTGGAAGAGGCTGAGACGGGACTATGCCGAGGCGGGGCCGACTTGGAAGATGCCATTAAATGTGCCGGGGCGGGGCTGACTTGGAAGAGGCCATTAAATGTGCCGAGGCGGGGCCGACTTGAATGAGAGGGCCGAGGGAGTGCCGAGGCGGGGCCGACTTGGAAGAGGCCATTAAATATGCCAAGGCGGGGCCGACTTGGAAGAGGCCGGGACGGGACGATGCCGAGGCGGAGCCAACTTGAAAAAGGCCATTAAATGTGCCGAGGCGGGGCCGACTTGAATGAGAGGGCCTAGGGAGTGCCGAGGCGGGGCCGACTTGGAAGAGGCCACTAAATGTAGTGCCGAGACGGGGCCGACTTGGAAGACGCCACTAAATGTGCCGAGGCAGGGCCGATTTGGAAGAGGTCGAGATGAGGGAGGACTTTTCCCTTCCTTCGCGTACGCTCCACTCCATTAAATGCTGGCCAACATCATTCTCCACAATTAAATGCTTCAGCCTTTTGATTTGACTACCGGCCATTAATGACTAAAGGTGGCCTTTCGGAGAACCCCCGCATGTGACGTGCCCTTTTTCCTTTTTGTTCTTTCTTCATTATGACGAGATACTTGTTGCAGCTAGGAGCAATATCGTGGATGAAATATTTAATACCCATCATGCCCTTTGAAAAGAAAGCCAAGTAGAATAGTGAGGCCGCCTAGGAATTAAGCGTCCAAGAAGGCCGCCGCGGCCATCTAGGAAAATCGTTTGGAAATTACTATCTTGAGAGGATGCCATTCAAAAATTATTGCCTTTATTGCCCATGGGATCAACTAGCCCCATCACTATGTTATTTGTTTGGTAACCAGAGAGAATTTTGTATTTGAGAAAGTTATCTGCAATTCAAACATGCAAAATTGAAACTTTAGGGCCTCTCTCTCTCTCTCTCTCTCTCTCTCTCTCTCTCTCTTCATGTATGTTAGGACCTATTCACTATGATCTGGAATCTTAAGTGTTGAATATATATCATTTAGTAGCAAGGTAGTGAAATGACGCAAAAATAGTCCAGTATATGACAGAAGGATTTTATTGCAGAAGGAAATCAGTAGTGAAATCCAAATTTGTCAAATGAATTAAAAACATACAATTAGCAAAGAAGGGCTGTGGAAATTTTAAAAGGGAAAGGACAAGTGCAATAATTGCTCTAAGAGATGGGACTTAACAAAAGACGGTGTTCCCATGAACCACACCACAGGCATTTTATCTCGAAAGAGCCTCAAATTGGCATCCAGAATAGTTAAACTTTGATTTCTGGTGTCAAGTGATATGATAGATATACCAGTGACCTCAACAAGATGACTTTCTTTACTTTTAGATGGTGGGATCTCGCAGAATGGCTTCAGAAATATAAAAAATCTGAAGCACTTGATTTCAGAAGATTTACATATCAGATAGTCTGATAGAACTAGTATACTATTCACTAATTTTTTATGCATAACAAATGGGTGTTTTGTTTTTCATTCATATTTAAGTTAAAGAAAGCATATCTCTAGAACTTTGTAGTTGAACAAATTGTACTCTATTCTGAGCATGACTGGATCATATTTTTTGCATTTGAGAGGTTCTTTTGACACCTATTAGATGAGCATATATCCTTGCTATCAGTATTACTGCTATTTTAAGGGAACTTATGAGTTGATATTAGCAGCTGAATCGCTTGTGATTTTTCTGCTTACATCTTTCCTTTTTATCAAGTGTTATAGCTTATTTTGTGCATGCATGCAGGAGTGTTTCTGTGCCTGTGTTTCTGGCTGTGGTTTAAAGGTTAGTATATATGAAACTTAGTATTTAACATTCTCTTGTTTAACAAAGTTTTATGGAAAAATTTGTTCTTATACGATAGACATAATTTCTGGCTACGCCAATCAGCCAAAAGTTTCTTGAATATTTTGTAATTGATATGCATATCCTTTCTGAGCCTTCTTTCCTTCCTTCTTTCTTCTTCCTGAACCTTCTTTTCTTTCTTCTTTATTTCTTTCTTTCCTTTTCTCTAGGTCAAGTCAAAAGACATTCATTTGCTTTCAATATTTGTAAATGATAACCCACGAAAATAGACAAATAATTCGAAGTCTTACATGAATCTGGCTATCATTCAAGATGAGGCAGAAAAGGAACTTGAAGTCCCTGAGGCATAAGTAAACAGGATGGGCAAGGTATTGATTGTGGGGGGGGGGGGGGGGGGGCCGCGCGTAGGGGAGGCGGGGCGTTATGTGTTTGCGCCATGATCTTGGTTTTATTTATGTTAAGCAGTCGTATATTTGTTTAAATGTTCATGGTAAATCAAGAACGAGATTGATAAATTTCTCTGGTGCTGTTGAAGGGACTAATTTCTGGAGGTTTTCTTGCATCTTTAAGGTAGGTGTAGAAACTTAATGGAGGTTGTGAGAACTTTGCACCTGACAACTAATGAGGCAAAATTCCTTCTAAATGTAGATGGTAAATGGTGGGTGCTTTTGAGTGATTGAAAAATGCTATTTGAATTTTGAGGGATCCAATGCTTTAATGCAAATGGTGGTCTGGAAGCAGATGGTATTGTTGGTTATTTTTGAAGTGTGATGATGATGGTGAAACAGGGTTAGCCCCAATGGTCATACCTCTCAGCATAATGACCAGAGATGCTGGGTGTAATTCGTGTAATTCTTAGGTAGTTAAACCCAAAAAGTCTAGACCTGGGTGATTATAATATGGGTGGATCTCTCTCTCTCTAACTTCGCCAAGGCCGATCCAAGCCTGAGTAAAGGAGGAAGGTTACGTTAGGTAGCTATCAGCCAGCGTAAAACTTCGTCAAAACCCTTAAAACATGAATCTAGTAAATCAGACTATGTGAAGGGCTATGATGTCCCCATTAAGAGATGCATTGCATCTGCCTCCGGATGTTTCGAAAAATAGGTAAGGAGCACTACACCGGCGCCTAAGTGTGATGATAAGTGAGCAAGGATTTCTGCACTACGGACAAGTATGGATAAAGAAGTTAGTCTATGATAGTCAGCTTAGAGTAGCAACATGAAACATAGAAACACTAACAGGTAAAACTATGGAGAAAAAGGACACTATGATTAGGAGAAAAGTAAATATAATATGCTTACAAGAGATTAAATGGGTAGGTGAAAGATCTAGAGAAATAAAAAATACAGGATATAAATTATATTACATTGAAACATATAAAAATAAAAAATGGAGTAGGAATAATTATAGACAAGAATTTTAAGGAATATGTTGTTAAAGTAATTAAGAAAGGAGATATGATTATATCACTAAAACTTATAATTAAGAATAATATAATTAACATAATTAGTGCATATGCACCATAAGTAGGATTAGACCAACAAATTAAGACACAATTTTGAGAAGACATATGAAGTAATGCAAGAAATACCACAAGAAAAAAATATAATCGGGATGAGATTTTAATGGACATGTAGACAAACATAGGAATGGATATGAAATGGTATATAGAGGATATGGATTTGGAGATAGGAATGAAGCCGGCATGAGCTTATTAGATTTTGCAGTGACGTATGATCTAACAATAGTAAACACTTGTTTCAAAAAGAGAGACGAACAAATAATAGCATTTAAAAGTGGATCTAATAAAAGTCAAATAGACTTTTTTTTAACTAGAAAGATAGGTAAAATAACATGTAAAAACTGTAAAATTATTACAGAAGAAAGTTTAACTTCACAACATAGGATAATGATAACAGATGGATAAAAATAAAATCTAGAGTAAAATGTAAAACTATTAATCTAACAATAGTAAACACTTGTTTCAAAAAGAGAGACAAACAATTAATAACATTCAAAAGTGGATCTAATAAAAGTCAAATAGACTTTTTCTTAACTAAAAATAGATAAAATAACATGTAAATACTGTAAAGTTATTCCAAAAGAAAGTTAAACTTCACAACATAGGATAATGGTAACAGACATATGGATAAAAATGAAATCTAGAGTAAAACGTAAAACTATTAATCAAAAAATTAAATGGTAAAATTTGAAAGAAAAAAAAACTAGAATTATTTAAAGAAAATTAGTAAGAGTAATGACTATGAATATAGATAGTGATCACAACTTAATGTGAAAAAAGCAACTAAATGCATAAAAAATAGCAAAAGAAATATTAGGAGTATCAAAAGGAGTAGAACTAGTAGAAAAAAAAACCTGATGGTGGAATGAGGAAGTTCAGGCTGTCATCAAGCTTAAAAGGATAAACTATAAAATTTGGCAAGAGGTTAGGAATGAAGAAAGTCTTAAAAAATATAGGGATGCAAAGAAAGAAGTTAAAAAAGCGGTAAGTAATGCCAAACTTAAAGTCTATGATGATTTATATAATAGACTAGATATGAAAGAAGGTGAAAAGACTATATATAAATTAGTAAAATTAAGAGAAAAGAAATAAAAGATCTTGACTATATTAAATGTATTAAGGATAAAGACGAAAAAGTCTTAGTAAAAGAAGAAGAGATAAAGAAATGATGAAAAAGTTATTTTAAAAAATTATTAAATAAAAATAATTTAGTAAATTTAAGGGTAGAAGGATATAATAACTTAGGAATAACAAATAAGCATAAATTTTTTCATAAATTTAGAATGCTTAACGTTAAAAAAGCTGAGTAAAATAAAAAATGCAAAGGCATTAGGACCAGATGCGATCCCTATTGAGATTTGGAAAGGCTTAGAAGAAATTGGAGTCATAAGGTTAACCAATTTATTTAATAGGATTGTAGCAACTAAAAGAATGCCGGATGATTGAAGAAAAAGCATATTAATACCCATATACAAAAATAAAGAAGATATTCAAAATGGTATAAATTATAAAGGGATTAAGCTAATGAGTCATACAATGAAATTATGGGAGAGAGTACTAAAAAATCGAATAAGAGCTGAAACTTTGGTGTCAAATAATCAATTTGAATTTATGCCTGAAAGATCGACTATGAAAACTATTTATTTATTAAGAAGATTGATGGAGAGATATAGAGAAAAAAACCTTCATATAGTCTTTATTGATTTAGAGAAAGCATATAATAGAGTACCTAGAGAAATAATATGATGAATTTTAGAGAAAAAAAGAGTTGCCAAAAGGTACATAGAATTGATAAAAAATATGCATGATAGAGTAATAACTATTATTAAAATAATAATAGAAAAAATTAGTGAGTTTTCAATTACTGTAGGCTTACATCAAAGATCTGCCTTTAATCCATATCCTTTATTAGTTATGGATGAATTAACCAACATATTCAAAATGATATCGCATGGTGTATATTATTTGCAGACGATATAGTGCCGATTGATGAAACTAAATCTGGAGTAAATGCTAAGCTAGATATTTGGAGAGAGGCTTTAGAATCTAAAGGTTTTAAGATTAGTAGAACTAAAACTGAATACATGAAATGTAATTTTAGTAGGAGTAGAAATACAAATAAAGAAACAGTGAAAATTGCAAGCCAAGAGATATCAATGAGTGAAAAATTTAGGTATTTGAGATCAATTATTCAGCAAGAAGGTGAAATAGGTGAAGATGTGAATCATAGAGTTAAAACATGATAGATTAAGTGAAGGAGTGCTTCAGAAGTATTGTATGATCGGTGCATCCCATTAAAATTGAAAGAAAAATTCAATAAAACTGCTATTAAGCTAGCTATGCTATGGAACAGATTATTGGCAATATTAAAACAATATGTGAATAAATTAAGTGTAACAGAAATACGTATGTTAAGATGGATATGTGGTAAAACTTTAAAAGATAGAATTAAATATAAGAGAAATGATAGGAGTAGCCCCAATTGAAGATAAAATAAGAGAAAATCAATTATGGTAGTTTGGACATATACAATGTAAACCTTTAGATGCTCCAGTTAGAAAGAGTGATCTTTTAACAATTCATGGTAAGGATAGAGATAGAGGTAGACCTAAAATAACATGACAGAAATAATTAAAAATATATAACTATTTGTAATTTGAATGTCAACTTGGTCCTGAATAGAGCAGAGCGGAGGAAGCAGATTCATGTAGCCGATCCCATGTAGTTGGGAAAAGGCTTAGATGAGTTGAGTTGAGTCTCTCTCTCATACGCACACACAAGCATGCATGCACGCACACAAAGATGTGAATATGATAAACTACTAAATAATGATCCTTAATCAAGGGGGCCCAATAGATAGATTGTTTTTTAGGCAAGGTTGTGAGGCTAGGAGACAGCATGCTGATTGAAGTATCATGCAGACCTTAGAAGCAAGGTTTATTAAGTACCATGGCAAAACCACTCCTAGACTATTCTCCTACTCCTATTCCCTATGACTCTTTGAACTGTAAATAAAACAAAATTTTATCATTTCCTTGTTAAAATTTCCCCACCCAAAATCTTGTTCATGCTTCTAGCTTGTTAGAGCTTTATTTACATTGTTTGCAAAACAGACAAATATGTAAACAATATGGGTGACTGCTTTAGAAATCTGTGGTTGAAGCCTGTCTCTGACTTTTTCAAAGAAGAGTAGATCAAAACTGCTCTGTATCATGGATTGCCATGATGGCAATAATAAAATTGCAGCACGGTGGTGATGATGGCAAGTTTTATTAAATGTGAGAAAAAAAATGTAGGAGATGACTTGTGCTGCAGAGTTTACTAGATTGGAACCAACAAAAGTGTATCATATGCTGGTTATCTATGCTCAATGAAGATTAGAACAACTCTTAGCTCATAAGGTCTTTTAATTTGATATTTTGGTCAATGGCTCCACTATTAGTTGCAAGAAACGATATTCTTGCAGTTTTATATTTCAATTGTAAGAAATGATATTTTGGTTGATGGCTCCACTATCAGTTGTGATAGATGATAAACTTTGGACTAAGTTGTTATATTTATATTTCATCTTGCTTAAAGACGTGGCTGATTCTGTTTAATTGTTTGACATCTTGCAGTTTGATATTCCTACCGAGAAGGTTGAGCAAGTTCAGCCAAACCGGCAACCAAAGCCACCAACTGTGAGCAGACCTAAACCTGTAGAATCACATGTCGAACCCACTCCAACAGCTGATGATTGGCCTTACACATCAGCATAAAATTTCCAAGATAGTTTCTCAGCCAAATGCCATATACCAGTTACAGGAAGCCTATACTGCGGGAGCCATTCTCCAGTAAACTTGCAACATGCCTGCATCCCCAAACTGGTCTGTTTTATTGTTCAATTGGGGCTTTCACAACTGTTCTAACTAAAGCTTACATCAGTGGCTGATTATGGAATTCTTGAAACTAGAGCTTACATCAATGGCTGACAATGAAATTCTAGAATGTTAGTTGACCAAGGAGTATGCTTACGGTCATTGCGAACCATCTGTTGAACTATGTTTCTTGTATCATATCAATGCAGTTAAATTTTTCTAGCTACATTGCTGGAATTATGATCCTATACAGCTAGGTCATGAAATGCAGTGGGCCGCACGCTGCATGCATGCAAAGTTTTGCTGTTTTATAGGGGTCTCATAGTGTAGAATGACTTCAGTTTTCATAGATACACAGCTATATTGATAGCACTCAATGAAGTAATTTATGTCAACAATTACTGACATAATTAACTTGGGAGTTTAGGAACAACCATTTTGGCCCTCGTGTGAGGAGATCATGATTATAAAGAGAATTATTGTGATTTTTGTGATTTTTACTGATGCCAAAGCACAAGGTCTTTAATTCTAGGAAAAAAATCCAAATCTGACACCCTTTTATTCTCATCTAGAATGGATCACTTACCAAGAGCTCTTCTTGCCTTCTCGGCTTAACGCCAACAAATAGAAAGCTAAATAACCCACTTAATTTCATACTGCTAGTTCTGAGGCATCATCTGAATTGTCTGTCAACGTAAGTGTAATTAAACTGAGGTAATATTATACAGTTGATGGTCAATGACAATACAAGGGCTTGCTCAACATTTGCAAGATAACATCTTGCTTGAAATTGATCAATACCATTGATATGTGATTCTCATTTTATAATTACATCTTATCTTTCTATGACCAAGATATTAAAGAGGAATGTCAACTGATCCAGCCTACTCAGCTGGCCTGACATGAGCATTGCACATCTGCCTTGATAAACTATAGTTATTCATTTCATCCTGATAGAAATGGTTCAAAATATATTGCTGAAATTTAGATTTAATAATCAAATAAAATTATTCAAACTTAAGATTGCCTGTAGGCTTATGAATACCAATCTTCAACCTTTCTTAATTTATTAGTACGCATAGTAGTCATTTTCGCCTATAATTCAAGAGTTAAATGACCTCAAGACTGATAAAGATTATCGTGCTTAGCAAGATGAAACATATCTTGGAAATCATAAAGTGACTAATCAACCTATTCAACTTATAATGATGGGAGTTGAACTTTCCTAAATGTAACCAGAACTGATCTGGAGGAGGCAAAAGATTAAGCCAGAATCAAGTTACCTAGTCATTTCGCAATACTCCATCTCTGCCAGCTTCATCAAAAAGCTGCACTGTAGATCCATATGGTTATAATCAGATATCTCAACCAGTACCTAGAAGTTCCATCAGTAAAGATTACGTATCACATTGCAAACTTAAAATCATATAGGATATCACCTTCTGCCAACAGTCACCTTACCTTGAATGAAGCAGAGGAATAGAAACTTTTTGAATAATGCCTCCAACTATAACTGCTTCTCAAAGAGTGCACGTCTCCGACTGCATATTGGAAAAACAGAACTATTAGTTATGACAAAAATAGCACCAATTTTTTTTTTGTAGAGAAATATGTCTTCTGTTCCAGAAGCTAGTGTCCCGATAAGTTGCTCAGATTAGAACTTACATAGCAAAAAAATTTTTAAAAGAAACAAGTTGTGAACCCCCGGATCCTCACTATGTTGACCTGGCATGGCGGAAGGAGGCACCGACGCACCTCCTTCACACGGGCACAGGGGAGGGGCTAACCCTTCCCTTGCCATGATATAAGGAGGGAGGGAACACCCTTCCTCCACGATCACCACTCTCCTCCCCACCGTACCGGCCGCAAGGTAAGAGAGAGAGAATGAGAGGAAAGAGAGAGAGGCAGCCCCCCTTCATAGCGGAACCAAGCCGGTTCACGGCTTGGTTCGGGCCCGACGGAGTGCCTGCCGGCTCGCCGGGCCCGGGCTGCAACGGCGACCTCCACCGGTGCCGGGGCAGTGTCCGATGGAGGTCCGGCCGGCCATGGTGGCCGGCCGTGCCACCGGCACGAATCGTGCCGCGGGAGAGAACGAGAGATAGAGAGAGATTGAGGGGGAGAGAGAAGGGAAGAAGCTCGGTCATGGCGGCGGCCGGCTCCGGGCCGGTTGTCGGTGGCCGGCCCCCCCCCCCCCGGGGAGTGGCCGGTGGTGGCCCTGGCCGTCGGCACCATTCCCCCCCTGTTTCGGGCGAAATAAGGGAGGCGGGGGAGAAGAAAAGGGAACAGGCCGGTTGGGCAGTTTTCCATTTGGGCCCTGTTGGGCCGGCTCACGAGCCATCTTTAGGCCGCAATTTGGACCCCGTATTTGGTCAAAATGAAAAAATAAAAATATGCTCCGGATCATTGTTGATTCTAGTTTCTGGGGGTATTTTTATTTTCCTATTGGGCTTATATATTGGGAGATATTCAAGCCCCAAGTTGGCTCCGGGATTAAATTGGATAGAGTTAAAGCTATTTTGATATGCTATTTTTGGGAACTAAAAATTGGGAAATTGATACTGTAGGTACCCAGGTGCTTAAATAGCCAAATTACATTTTTGGATTAGCGCCAGAAGGTAAGGAAACCATTTATCATAATTTTCATAAATTATTAAAATATAAAAATTATGTATTTAAATGCTATATTAATATATTGCATTATTTGAAAAATGAAAAAATAGGATTGGTACTCTTATTTGCAAATGAGCACTTATTATGATTAGTTTATTATTTACTATTTTACAAATAATTGGATATCTATGTGGACAACTGATCAATTGGCATGACCTTTGAAATTGTTAAAGGTTTTTAAATATACATGTGTATTTGACATGTTTAATTCACTATAATTATGAAAAGTATATGGATTGTATTTTGCAATGATACATGCTATTTGGCAAATATGACATGAAAATGATACTTTGTGTATATGATAATATGTCCCACCATAGTCCGTTATGATAAAATGATGTGATATGTTGCATGACTCACTTGGCACCGGAACCCAACTATATAGAGGGTATATGGAGAACATACATTCAGGAGGTGTGCTGTGACAGGATATGGCAATATTATGTCACATGGCACCGGGACCCATCTCCATAGGGGGTATATGGGGAACACACTCTTGGGGTATATTGTAGCCGGATATGACAGGATGTGAGTTCATGACACTGGTTCTAGGACCCTGACTTCTAGGGGATATTTATGAAGGATACACCCGAGGGGGGTGTTACACCTGAGGGGGGTGTTCTGTGTACATAGTGTGTGGTTGTGGGACATTAGTATAAAAATGCATTTTTATATGCTATTATAGTGGTACAGTTGTTTATCCTGAAATTATATATTCTTGAAATGCTATATATAGCAATTGCTTCCAAAATTATTTTGAGCATATGATGCATGTTTTGATAACGTGGTAAAATGTATTTGAAACATGGAAGCTTGGCAGATGTTTATTATAGAAAATATTAGTTGATAAAAGCTTGAAGTAATTACATTTATTATAGTTGGTTTACTTATTGAGTGTGAGCTCATTTAAATCTCACAATATTTTTCAGAGCCACAGAACTGAAGATGGGGATATGGGGTAGTTGGAGCAGCTATCAGAGTGACTTAGATCCAATACTTTGTTGTAACCCCATTAATTATATTTTGGCATGTAACCTAAAACATATGATTATGGTTTGTATTAAGAACACTTTGATTTTGGATAATATATAGTTATTATCCCTCCTTGTATTAAATGTTATATTTCAGGACGCCTTGCATGCCAGGCATGCGACGGGTTGCCACCCCTAGATCCAATATTGGGCCTGGGGTGTGACAGCTTTTGTGGTATCAGAGCCTAGGTTTGACCTTAGGGACAAACACAAGATGACACTAGGCAGAACATTAGGATAACATTGGGAAGGTGATAACTTTATTAGAGATTTCAAAATATATTTTGAAAGCCTGAAATTTAGTGGTTTATAAGGATATTGACTGGAACCTAACTCTGGCAAGAGTTAAGAATGCCACGTCGCACTAGGAGTCTGTGGCCTATTGGAACTCTCAGGCTGGTGACTCTAGCCAGCAGGGAGGCCATCAAGCTTCTGGAGGCTTTGGTTCCGTTAATCTGGCTGACAATGATCAACCATAATTTCAGGCCCAGTTGCTTCAGGCTCTTGCGGGAATGTCGTAGGCTATGCAAGCCATGCAGCAACAGATTCAGCAAATCCAGCCTGCTCGGCCTGCCTCTCCCGCCCCGCAGCCTGCTCAGTCGGCTCCATCTCAGCCCTGGCAGGAGAGGGCCGGAGCTTTGCTGAGTTCAAGAGCTTGACCCCTGCTCCTTTTTGTGGATCCACTAACCCTGCCGATGCTGAAAAATGGATGAGGGAGATGGAGAAAGCCTTTGCAGCTCATGGTAGCCAAGAGGAGGAGCGAATCAGATTCGCTACATACCTCCTTCAGGGGGAGGCATATGATTGGTGGCTACTTGTGGAGCAGCGAATGGATGGACGAGCTATTTCCTGGGGAGAGTTTAAGGAAGCCTTCTATGATAAATACTTCCCCAATAGTGTGCAGAGACAAATGCAGTCGGAGTTTGTCAAACTGGAGCAAGAAATCTCTCTGTGGCATAGTATGAAGCCGAGTTTATCCGGTTGGCTCGGTTTGCTCCAGACATAGCGGCCACTGAGAGAGCCAAGATCAAATTCACCGAGGGACTGAGGACCAGACTGATGCAAGCAGTCAATGCCTTTGAACTCTCCACATTCAGCGCTGTGGTGAACAAGGCCCTGGTGATTGAGAGGGATATGGGTGTGGTCCATAAGCAGTGGGAGCACGAGAGGAAGAAGAAGGGGCCTCCTTCTGGCCAGTCTTCGGGTCAGGCTAAGAAGAAAGGTCTTTATCAGGCCCCCTCAGGACTGAAGAGTACGGAAACCCGTTGCCCTCAATGCGGAAACTCCCACCCAGGCAGTGGTGCCGCGGGACGATTAGTGCCTGCTTCATGTGGGCAGGTGGGTCACAAAATGGCCACTTGTCCCCTTCGGAGAGATCAACAGCCTCCTTCGGATCAGGGTAGAGGCCAGCAGCAGCAGCCTAGGACCCAGGGAAGGGTCTTTACTCTCACACAGCAGGATGCTGCCGCTTCTAACTCCGTTGTGACAGGTACGCCTGTTACTTAAATACTCGTTTAAGATTGTTTCATTCATATGCGATGTGATGCATTAATCATGAATGATAAAAGTATTATTAAACCTCATGACATCTAAGTCAAATTAAACTGTGATCAGGTATAATTAAAGTAGGCAACACTTATGCTCAATTCTTAGTAGATCCAGGTGCCACGCATTCATTTGTATCTAGCACATATCTGGCCAAGGATGAATCTTTGACACCCGTTCATCTAGAGCAAGAGTTGCACATTACTCTCCCAAATGGTGATGTTATGAGGGTAGACTCAGTATGCAGATCTTGCCTGATTAACATAGGAGATAGGAGATTAAAGGCCGATCTAATCGTCCTCCCACTAAAATCCTTTGATGTTATTCTTAAGATGGACTGGTTCGCCTTCTATCATGCTTCAGTAGACTATTTCAGGAAGATGTAATCTTCAAAATTCCTAATCAACCTGAATTAGTTTTACTGGAAGTCAAGAGTATCTGGCCTCGGTGTTCGTGTCAGCACTACAGGCCGCAAAGTATTTGAAGAAGGGTGGCCAAGGATTTCTTGCTGTGGTCAAAGGCCTTCAGCAAGATGAGGTCAAGTTGGAGAATATTCCAGTAGCTCGGGAATTTTCTGATGTATTCCCTGATGATTTGACCGAATTACCCCCAGATCGGGAGGTTGAGTTTACTATTGATTTGGCTCTTGGCACTGGACCTATATCCAAGGCCCCGTACCGTATGGCCCCAGCTGAACTAAAAGAGTTGAAGGGCCAATTGCAGGAACTCCTGGACCGGGGATTTATCAGACCTAGTGTATCTCCTTGGGGTGCTCCAGTATTATTTGTCAAAAGAAAGATGGAAGTCTTCGGCTTTGCATTGATTACCAAGAAATCAATAAGGTAACAGTACGGAACAAGTATCCTTTGCCGAGGATTGATGATCTATTTGATCAACTCCAAGGAGCTCAGGTATTCTTGAAGATTGATCTTCGGTTAGGATACCATCAACTCAAGGTCAAGGCTGGGGATGTTCCCAAGACAGCATTTAGAACTAGGATGGCCACTACGAGTTCTTGGTGATGCCGTTTGGATTGACTAATGCCCCGGCAGCATTCATGGACTTGATGAACAGAATCTTTAAGCCATACTTGGATCAATTTGTGGTAGTGTTCATTGATGACATCCTAGTGTATTCCAAAAGCCAAGAGGAGATGTGGACCACCTGAAGATTGTTCTGCAAACTCTTCGGAAAAAGAAGCTTTATGCCAAGTTGCAGAAGTGTGACTTCTGGTTGAGCCAAGTATCATTCTTGGGTCATATAATATTTAAAGATGGCATATTGTGGACCCAAAGAAGATTGAGGCAGTTGTAACTGGTGTCGGCCTTCCAATGTATCTGAAGTAAGAAGCTTCGTGGGGCTGGCTGGATATTATCGCAGATTTGTGGAAGGCTTCTCTCGCATTGCTCTACCTCTGACTCGCTTGACCCAAAAGCAAGCAAAGTTTGACTGGACTGAGGAGTGTGAAAGAAGTTTTCAGGAGCTGAAGCAACGCCTAGTATCAGCCCCCGTCCTTACCCTTCCGTCAGGATTTGGAGGATTCACCCTATTCACAGTTGCTTCTCGAAAGGGATTGGGATGTGTTCTAATGCAAAATGAGAATGTGATAGCTTATGCCTCTAGCAGCTAAAGCCATACGAGCAAAATTATTCTACCCATGACCTGGAGTTGGCCGCCGTGATTTTTGCCTTGAAGATTTGGTAACATTATCTGTATGGAGAGACATGTGATGTATGCACAGACCACAAAAGTCTGAAATACATCTTCACTCAGAAGGAGTTAAACTTGAGGCAGAGGAGGTGGATGGAGCTACTAAAAGATTATGACCTGAACCTGCACTATCACCCAGGGAGGCCAATATGGTAGCTGATGCCTTGAGCAGGAAGTCCTCCTCGAGTTAGCTTTTATGATCACTTCTCAGCCTCACATCCAGAGGGACCTTGAGAAGTTGGAGGTTGGATTGCGAGTATAGTAGTCCGATGGGCAGGTAGCAGCACTTGTACTCCAACCCACCTAATTGGATCAAGTCTTTCCAGAAGGAAGACTTGGACCTGCAAAAGATTAAAGAAGCTATAAAGTCAGGGGTTCAAAATGAATTTGCTATAATGGAGGATGGATCCCTAGATTTGATGCAGGCTCTGTGTGCCAAATGTGGGGGAACTAAGAGTAGAAATTCTAAGAGAGGCTCACTACTCTCCCTATACGTACACCCAGGAGGCACCAAGATGTACAGAGACCTAAAAGAAAACTTTTGGTGGAAGGGAATGAAGAGAGATTGCTCAATATGTGGTGAAATGTTTAGTATGTCAGCAAGTGAAGGCTGAGCATCAAAGGCCTGCGGGACCCTTCAATCTCTGATGATTCCACAATGGAAATGGGAGAAGATCACTATGGACTTCGTGACTACTGCCTAAGACCCCTAGGAGCAACGATGCAATATGGGTCATTGTAGACAGATTGACGAAGTCAGCCCATTTCCTGCCATTAGAGTTGGGATTTCAGTGAGAGATTGGCCATCAGTATATTGAGCAAATTGTGAGGCTTCATGGTATTCCGTATCTATTGTATCAGATCGGGATACTAGGTTTGTGTCCCAATTCTGGAAGAGTCTTCATAGAGCTCTGGGGACCAAATTGAACTTCAGCACACTTTCATCCTCAGACAGATGGGCAGTCTGAGAGGACCATACAGATCCTAGAGGACATGTTGCGAGCCTGTGTGATGGACTTGGGTGATGCTTGGGACAACCACTTATTAGTGAATTTGCTTACATAATAGTTACCAAGCCAGTATCCAGATGGCTCCATTTGAGGCTCTGTATGGTAGAAAATGCAGATCTCCCTTATGTTGGGATGATGTGGGGGAGAAGATTGTTGGGCCTCGAACTGATTCGGCAGACAGTAGAGAAGGTGCAGTTGATCAAGGAACGACTCCGCACAGCTCAGAGCCGATAGAAG
>UESW01003967.1:783515-846550 GCA_900491605.1 Calamus simplicifolius | reverse complement strand
ATTGAAAGTTTAAGAATAAAAAAATTAAATATATGTTTAAGATTAAAAATATTTTAATCTTAAAAAATAATGAAATCTAGTATATTTATACTTATATAAATACTTTGATTTAGGGATATTTTGAGGTATTTAAAATTTTTTATGATTTGATTTAATATATGAATTTAATTTAGGAGTATTTTGGGAATTTGATGTTATATGATTGGTAATTCGTTTGTCATTACTAACACAGTAATACTCTATAAACATTATCTGTGCATACCAAACACAGTATCAACATTCCTGGCAATCCATCAAGTCGTAATTTATCTTATAGGTAATCTACATCACCATTTAGGATTGCTAGCAATGCATCAAACATAACCTTAGAATTTTCCCACTTGTATACTGCTTAACAGCTGCCAACCCTGCAAAACATGGAATATCATAAACCTATATGAGTATCATGATAATATGATATAAGAACTGATAATTAGATATATATCTATATATATATATATAATATATATATATATAGACAGACAATGCACCCTCTGTATAGGTCTATGACACCACTGTCCAATTTAGGGAGGAGCTATGCTTCTGTGACCAAAAGAAGGCAACAAAAACAAGTTTAACTAGTTAAAATATAGAGAGTAATAGAAACAAAAATACAATCTTATGGACTTCATCCATCAAAAGAATGTGCAGTGATTCTGGTGACTGATATATTAAAACTATGCATGATACTCTAATGAAGTAATAATACTATGATCAACTCAAATAAATGGTGTTCCCTACCTGATTGTTACCATTGCGGTTTCGATAGTTAAACTGATTTAACCAAGCAAATAACAAGTACAATAAAAATTAAAAGGAGGATGATAGCAAGAATATTGAAACTCTTGCAAGCATTTACAGGCTAACTCACAGGTTTTTGGGGATGACAATAAAACCATGGTCATGCCTTTGCAAACATTACAAATGGTTGGCTGGGAATCGCAAGTCACAATTTCCAATGTGCTTTGTGCAAGTTTCTGAATGTAAGATTGAATATTAGACAAAATTAAATACTGAATGCAACTTTCAGCATTCAGATACATCCTGTCATTCATGACTTTCCATCTGCAGTCTTAGTCTTTGAACAAAACAGAATCCAGAACCAAGTTTGGAATATTTCAAACAAGCTGAAGGTCTAACATTAAAGCAAAAGGTGTAAGATGTCTACCTAAAGTGTTTAGAAAGGACAAATGATGGTTTCGTTATGTCAGAGCTGCTGCATAGAAGAATAATTGGCATGAACAAGGTGCCAAGCAAGTATAATAGCTATCTAGGGAGGCAAGCCTCATATGCATTGCAGCACAAGCAACCAGCAAAAAACGGTTCCTTGACTTGAAAATTTTAAATAACAATACCATGAAGAAACCCAAAGTTCTCGAGAAGCAACTGCCATAAGTTACCCAGGGGTAAAAGGTACTAATAAGCGAATTTTGAAAAAAAGAAATTTCTTTCACAGAACTCACTCGAAGACAAGGGAAAAATTGGCACCCAACTTCCCATTGTTTTAGATGGTGCACAAAGTTTTGGTTTCGACCAGCTTCATTAATTCAAAACATCTCAAAGTTTTCAAAGACAATCCAAAAAATTGGAAGAACAAACCAATCATGGACCTCAGCATCATTTTCTTTGGTCTTCTGAATGATAAGATCCGCGAGGGTTAGCGGGGGCCAGCAGTGCTCGGACCTGAACGCCGCTATAACCCTCTCATCCACTTCATCAATTTCAATCTAAAGGCCAAAAAAATCAACTCCATACAATTGTTGTGCTAATAACAAGAGAAAAAGAAAGAATCAAACCTACCTCACCGACATCATACTGGTTCTGGGTGTCACAGAACCCATCTAAGCCATCAACGTCCTCAGAGTCACTGTCCAATGCGGTGGAGGAGGGATCGATGGAAACGGTGGAGAAGGAAGTGGGTTCTGCTCCTCGTCTTTCTTGAGGATTTCCTTCCGGCGGAGGGCTTCTGTTGCTAACCCGATCGGTTTGGAGAGCGTCAATTTGGCCCGCTGTTATTGCTTAGCAGGCCCCCCCCTCCGCGAAATTAATAAAATGATATATTTGCCCCTAAAGTTTTAGGATCAAAATATCTTTCCTTACTAAACAGCCCCCTCCCTCTTCCCCCCCCCCCCCCCCCCCCCACCCCAAAAACAGTCCCCCAGAGTCCCTGCGACCCCCCCTCGTCCCCTGCCCCTCCCGCTTTCTTCACTCCGGATCGTCAATTGAATCGTTGATTGAAGCAATTTTATCTTAAATCAAGCAATGGGCAAGCAATTAATAATTTATGAAGGTGCTACGATCGCAAAAGTTAGTTTATATCCCCGTTTGATAATTTTTTTTTCTCGGTTCGTGCATTATTCGGCCCTATGTGGCCGAACAGGTAAACTCTGTTTGGCCACACAGGGCCGAACAACATAAATATGTTTGCCCCCAGGGCTGAACAGAAGAAAGACTGGAAGAAATCTTTCTTCTGTATAGGGCCGAACAGAAGATTTATGTTTGGCCATACAGGACCGAACAGATTTATGTAATCCTACAAATGTTTATTCTCCGTTTTTTGTTTGATTAATTATGATTAGGGTTTAAAATTATTATTTGATCGTGTAGGACGATGCTTCGACCGAATGCGGCATGATTGGCTTTGATTGTGTGATGGATTACACAAATGAATTTATAACTTATGAGGTAAAATTTAATTGCATTTATTTTCGTATTATTTGACTGAGCAATGTTTAAAATTATCTACTAACATAAAACTATTTATTTTATAGATATTCAAAAGTAGAGAAGAAATGTGTAATTGGTGTCGAAAAGTCGGAAAGAGGAATGAATTTATCGTTATTATTAAAAAATTGATTCGGGTAGCAATGTTAAGAAACCAAGAATTATTTTTTCTTGCGAGAGGAGCGGTACTTGCAAAAGTAAACACATCAAGGAAAAGGGATCAAAGACCAGGGCCAGTGGCACTAAGAAGTGTGGATGTCCTTTTGCCTTAAGAGGGAAGAAATTGGACACTACAGATGATTGGATGTTAATGGTCATGTGCGGTATGCACAATCATCCAGCTGCAAAGCATCTCGAGGGGCACTCATATGCGGGACGATTATCTAAGCAGGAGACTACAATACTAGTGGAGATGTCCAAGAGTTTGGTTCGGCCTAAGGACATATTATCTACTTTGAAGCAAAGGGATGCCCTCAATGTTACGACAATGAAGACAATCTACAATGCACGGTAGAAGTGCAAGGCTGTAGAGATTGCTGGGAGATCTCAGATGCAACATCTTCTTGGTAAATTATCTTAGTGTAAATACATTGAGTGGCATAGGAATTGTATTAAGTCTGATGCTGTGCGTGACTTGTTTTGGGCACACCCTGGCAGTATAGACTTGTTACGTGCATTTCCTCGTGTGTTGATAATGGATTGCACTTACAAGACGAATAGATATCGTCTTCCTCTCTTAGAGATTGTCGGGGTGACATCAACTGACCTGACATTTTCTATTGCTTTTGTGTATATGGACTCTGAGCGAGAAGATAACTATACATGGGCATTAGAGAGATTGCGCAGTGTCATGGACGATGATGCTCTGCCTGAGGTGATAGTCACAGATAGAGACTTGGCTCTATTGAATGCAATTCAGAGGGTATTTCCTATGGCAACACATTTGCTATGTAGATGGCATATTAGTAGGAATGTTTTGGCCCAGTGCAAAAGGTTATTTGAAACAAAGGAGAAATGTGATAAGTTTATAATGACTTGGAATATACTTGTGTTGTCCACCACAGAAGATGAGTTAATGATCACTGGACAAAACTCCAGAGAGAGTTTGCTACCTACCCAGATGCTTTAAGGTATGTGTCAGAAACTTGGCTGAGCAAGTACAAGGAAAGATTTGTCGCAGCATGGACGGACGCATGTAGGCACTATGGGAATTTGACAACTAATATGTATCAAGGAATTGATAAATTTAAGAAATTTATAATTTAATTAATCAATTGTTATCTCCTTTTATTAAATTTTATTTACTTTTTTAGGGCTGAAAGTGCACATGCAAGGCTGAAAAGACAACTTGGATCAAGCCAAGGGAATTTCGAATCATCTTGGATAAAAATACATAGTTTGATTGAGTTGCAGCATAGTGACATTAAAGCCTCATTTGAGAAGAGTTTGACGGTCGTGCAACACGACTTCAAGCCTGCTGAATTCAAAGAACTGCGAGGTTTCATTTCTATAAGTGCATTAAATCAGATCCTCGCTCAAGCGAACCGAGCCAATTCAGTTGGTATTGATGCTTCAGTTTGTGGGTGTGCTATTCGGTGCACACATGGTTTACCATGCGGCCACGAGATTGCGCGGTTTAGGATGGAAGGTCGGCCAATTCCCTTGGATTGCATAGATCCTCATTGGAGAAAACTTGATATGATGCCGGCTTCAAATGTGCAAAGTATTCAGCTGAGCTGTGAACCAGAGTTGGATATAATTGCTCGAAATTCAAACAGTTAGATGGGTCTTCGCAATTGCAGATGTTAAGAAAATTGAGAGAGATTGCTAGCCCAGAAAGTACTTCTCTTGAAGAACCTGCCAAAAGGATCACTCGTTCACTTGGTCACGGCCGTGCTTCATTGAAGGTTGATACATCTATCCACCGTGATCCTTCTGCCTTTGAGTTGATTCTTTCAGGACAAGATAGTTATTCACCTGGTACGGGCACTCCACCAATGACGCAAGTGCCAAAGAGGCAGCCAAGAAAGAAGGTACGAAGCATTTCTTTCACTAAGGAAGGACCATGCCGGTATGTGCGGATGCATGCCGATATGTGTCGGACGTGCCGGTACTTGTCGGCACATGCCGGCAACTTCCGGACCCAGTGCCGTGCCGGTATGCCGGCACATGCTGGAAACTTTCGGACCCTTTGCCGGTCGCATGCCGGTATGTGCCGGAACATACCGGCAACTTCCAGACCCCATGCCGGTATGTGCCGGATGTGCCGGTATGTGCGGATGCGTGCCGGCACATGCTGGCAACTTTCGGACCCCGTGCCGGATGCGTGCTGGTACATGCCGACACATCCCGGCAACTTCCGGACTCCCTGCCATTTGTTATTACAAAGCGATTGTTTACCATCTAATTCATTCGTTAATGGTTTGCAGGTTTCTCGTCAGCGACCCGGTCATATAATAAGCCAACAATCTATATTGATCAAATTCCAGATGGGTTGAGGCCGTTCATCCAACATATCAAGGATGTTAAAGCTGACGACAACTGCGGATTTAGAGCAATAGCTGACTTGCTGGGATTTGGAGAGGAGGATTGGCTCCGAATTAGGAAGGATTTATTACATGACTTGCAAAGTCATTCAGAGCACTATCGCGCTATATTTGCTGTCGAAGGGAGGTTTGAGGAGATTGAGCATGCATTATCATATTTTGATAATGCTCCACCTTTTGATCAGTGGATGACTATGCCGGATATGGGGCACGTTATAGCGTCCCGCTATAACGTTGTCCTATACCATCTCTCCTTGAAATAATGTCTTACATTCCTACCTCTACAATCGGTGCCTCTTCCTCCTTTATCCCGCAAAGATATTGCAGTGGCGTTCGTTAATGGCAATCATTTTGTGGAGGTATTAATTAAACAACTCTTAATCATGCTTAAATGACTAATAATTTATTATGGTTACTAATTTATATATTTTGCAGGTGTTTTGTTACCGGGTCATCTCGTTCCCCCAATAGCAAGCAATTGGCAAAAACATCATTTACCCTGTGCTTCCGGATGGGCTTCTTCATATGAATCTAGGATTCACCAGTTCAGACAAACGATCTCGTTGGATGTAATTATTAGCGAGACTATTGAGTTGTAGACGTCCTTTTGCCTGCAACAATCAATTTTGTATAATGTTTGACATATTTATATTAATTCAAAAGATTTTCATTCAAATTGAGCCGAAAGGAAGTAAAATTTCATTCAAATTTCAATATCTTTTACAAAAAGATGCACTATGTGCTAAAAGATACAAAATACATAAGGTACATCAGGGATCCCCACCACGCCGTCGTCGATGCCTGTATTGCTGTGGCGACGCATGACTAGGGCCAAGAACATCAGGCTGAATAGGCTGAGCCATAGAGATATGCTGACCCTGCAATACATGTGCAATCTGTGATATGACATCGTACATGTGCGTCCCTTGTGATGCAACAGCCTCCTTCCGATCCATATCAAGTATGCTAGTGCAAAGGCCAAGTGCATCTGCAATACGCCGGCCTTGCACGTCAGCATCAACATCATTGGGACGTGATCGGGAGTAGATACTGGATCGGCTCTCTGGAGGGTGAATAGCCAGATGCGTGATCCGAGAATACCACTCCAAAAATCCGATATGCAATCTGAGGGTCGGGTCACCGGATGGCTCCTGCTCACTGGGCTCAGCAGGTATCCTCCCACCTCTCCCATAACTGCTCATAGAAAACGTACTGGATGCGGTACGAAGCTGCTGTCGATCCTCTGCTAGCTCGCTCAGGGGCCGTGGCGCACGGGGATCGTCTGTATCCTATCGAACTATCGTAAAACCCTTTCAGGATGATAGGGTTCTACAACATCCATGCACTTCAGGCATCCACTGAAGAATGCAATATCAAGGAATGGATGATCATCCTGAATAAGACGATGGGGATCCCAAACTACTTGTAATATATTAAATCGTAATAAGTTTGATAATGTATGACAAATTATATAAATACACAAATGCATAGTCCTATAGTAAATACCTCATCTGCCCTCATTACGTCCAATGACTCGCATAGAATCACCAAATGGTCCATCGTAGAACGGGGTGGAGTGTCGGGAGTCCATCGGTGTACGCGGGGCCTAGCATCAGTATAGTCTAGGGCTGGGTGAGGAGTGAGAAAGGAAAATGCTCATAAATCCATGCATGGAGAAGCGTCATATATCCACTGATCTGTCTAACGGATGCCCTAGACGCAATCCCCAACTGCCTATATAAATGAGCCAAGGCACCCGCACCCCAGGCATATATGCTCACTCTATCCAAATACCGAAGCAGAGCAAGATAAGCTATAGGAACCCTCGTCCTGCTCTTATCGACAAAAGTGTACACCCTAACAAAAAAGCAAATACGCTCGCGCTGCACAGTCTATCCTACGATGGCTATCTCTATCTGATACATTATGGAAATGACTCTTCAGCCACTCTAACCTCACAGACTGACCGTGGACAGATAGAACCTCATGACGCGCGTCATCCCGTGATACATCTAATAGCTGCACTAGTAGGTCCTCAGCATCCCGATCACTCATCCTATCTATAGACAACGACACTGAGGCACCAATGACACTAATTCCTAATATGGTGGCAACATCATCCAACGTGATTGTCATCTCGCCAAAGGGAAGATGGAAGGTGTTCGTCTCGGGCTGCCATCTCTCTACAAAGCCCGAGACAAGAATCTTATCGGTGAACCGATAGGAGCAATGCACTAGCTCTAGAAGATCCGACTGCTGAACTATATCACTGAATCTCCTATTCGATTGCCCTGATGCCCACCACTTCCACTCATCTACTTTGGCAGCATGGTTCATGCACTTCAGTGGAGTCTGTTCCTGCGAAATATAAATGGATAACATGAATAACACATAACAGCATCGAAATAATATATTAAATAACATACGGTAGAACAACGAACAAATACCTGTTGCCTCCAGATGGAGGCTGCAATATGTGTCCTGAAACTCCTAAGGACAGAGTCATCCTCAGGACCGCCTGGACAAGGACCATCCGCCTCATCATCATCAACATCCATAGCTGGGATGTCCTCGTCTGCTGTCTCATCTGGGGGCGATGGTGCAACAAGATCCTCAGGAACCTCACGAACCTCAATAACCTCAGGCGTCTGGGTTCTACGTCTCCTAGCAGACGCTGTGGGTCTAACTCATGAGGGGCCAACATCCATATCTGGAACATTGCAATATTCATCAGTAAAATAAAAATATATCAAAATAATATATTTTTATTAAAAATATATTATAATATATACTTTATAATATACTTGATTATAATTATAATATACTTTATAATATATTATAAATTATAATATACTTTATAATACTTGATTATTATAATTATTATAATATACTTTATTATAATTATATTTTATAATTTAATTACTCTGTTCGGCCCAGCTCGGTCGAACAGCTGGGCCGAACAGAATACAATCTGTTCGGCCGAGCTAGGCCGAACAGATTGCATTCTATTCGGCCGAGCTAGGTCGAACAGAGGTTCTCTGTTTGGCCAACCAGGGTCGAACAAAGCGGGGATGACAGATGCTGTGGGGGGACGAAGAGGGAGATGTGGCGGAGAGGGGGCGGAGCCATCAGACACATACGGACGCCAGAGAGGGAGGGATCTTGGCTAAAAAAAAAACAATTTGAAGGGGGCAGATCGAGTGAGGAAAGGAGGGAGGAGGAAGGAAGGAGGGAGGGAGGGAAGGGAGGGAAGGAGGGAGGAGAGCTTACCTTACGTGCTGGAGAGGGCGCTCCGCTGCCGGGGAGCACCGTGAGCGAGAGAGGTGAGCGCGAGCAAGGAAAGGATCGGACGGGGGAAGGGGGGCCAAATAGCATTTGAGGGGGAGGGAGAAAGGGTAGTTTAGGAATTTTATAAAATTAGGGGGCTACTAAGTAAAATAGGAGGGGCCTTAAGTAAAAAAAAAAGTAAAATGGGGGGCTCCTCAGCAAAATCCACTGGCCAAATAGAATTACCCGAAAGTTTGGGATAACTGTCACCGTTACATGGGAATCGCATGTATGCCCATTAAAAAAATTTATACGTACGATCTTTTCAAAAGAATCAAGCATAATCACTGTAAGAAGTGAAGTCTGAAAAAAAACAAATCAATAATATTATTTTATTAAAAACTATTATATATTTAAAATTTTAATTTTAATTATTTAAGAAAAATTAAATATAATTATATAAAAGATTTTTAATAGAATTAATGTATAATTAAAAAATAAATTATTGTAATAATGAGATCCTTCGAATCAAAGAAATCATATAAATTTAAAAAGATAAGTAAAGAATTCTATCATTTCATCCTCTTAAAATTAATCTTGTTTGAATATTGAAAATCAAGAAACTTCTTTCACTACTTATTGAAGTACTGATACGTGGCCTCTTTCACTATTCTTATTTACAAACCCATTAAAATAGAATCTTAATCTATATATCCACTGAGGTTCAATCATTAACAATAGATATAAAATTTGTAAAGTCACCATTAGATAATGCAATAGCTTTCGTGAGCTAGGATCAAAATAAATTCATGTGAGAACAAATCTATTGCTTGTATTAAATTAAAAGTATCATCTAATTTTATAGTAACAGCACCATCTTGCATTAAAGAATCTTGCAATAAGAGATGATTATTTTATGGCATATTAGTTTGTGTAGGCTTCGTTATAATTTGTAAGGACTGATGAGGCTTAGATGCTGATATTGAATTCCCTAAGATAACCATCTGAGAAGAAATTGTTGCATTAATAGATGCTTATAGAGGAGCAAATTTGTGCTAAGAAAAAAAGAATTAGAAGTCTTGTACGTGCTATGAAGCATTATTGAGTTTCTTTAAATGCTCCATCAACTTCTTTAATTTGCATGCTTGAGAAATATAGATCTTAGCCATCTAGCGCAAGAATGTTATAATGATCATCCCATTCATTAGGTAGTCCAATTCCCATATGGCCCATACCATCCGGATAGAACAATTGTTTCATAGGATTAAGACCAATACAAAAAATTATGTGCCATAGGTTCAAAGCCAACTTGCTTCTTTGTACTAAAATAGATATCTTTTGCTTATATAAAACGAGCAGTTGCTGTTTCTTGAACCTAGCCAATCCAATAACTTTAGTCATATTGGTTGGTTGAAACATACGAACTGCATACTTGATTTCTTCTTAAGTCTAACAATAAAGCAGCTTATAAAAAAATCTTCAGTTAATCTTATAGCATTGTTAATATACTCACGTACCATAAAGATTTGGTACAACTTGACGAGTTCGCAATCAGAATAGGAAACTTCATGGCATGAGATTCAAGATTAGATCATTCCTTTTATTTTTGTATAGTGAACAAATCCTTATTGTTAAATTTGGTGATTCTCTCTCTTTTTTTTTTTCTTTTTTTTTCTTTGATTTTTCTCTCTCTTTTTCTCTTTTTTTTTAACTAAATTTTATTTTGCAGGTATGTTTTAGGCCTACCATGCTTCTGACGTGGTCGGATGCAGGAGGAGGTAGCTTCGAACATTCAATGGAGGCATAATCAAAGGGTCGATGGGAAAGACCGACATTGATAGAGAGGGAACCAGTGAAAAAAAGAAAAAGACTGAGTTTTATTGTTTTTATGCAGATAGAAAAAAAAGTAAAAGAATAAGGCTAAGTATATATATATAAAATCACAACTTTGAGCCTTGACAAAATTAACCAAAATGGCGACGATTATATATGAATATCACAACGATCGGATATATCAATATTTATCACAGCTGAGGAGTCACCATCCACCTGGTTCACAAGATCCTACATAAAATAAATAATTGTTGAACATATATATAGAAGCTAAGATGGTATGCACAACATCTAATGCGTGTTTGGATTGAGTTGATTCCATACTAAAATGTAAAAATGATTATAAGGATCCATCAAGTCATTCAAAATTATTTAAAATGAAATAAATTTTATAATATATATTTAAATAAATTCTCATGTTTTATTTGCTATATGTAAAATTATGAAATTAAAACGAATCTCATGTTTGGAAGAAGTGAAATTGAATCAATGTCCTATTTTCCTAAAATTCTTATAATAAAATTAAAATAATGAAAAAAATGTTATGATTATATCTTAAAATAACATTAATTATATTAATTATTTTTACATTTATTACAATTCAATAATTATAATTATCTAGATCATTATAATAATTATTAATATAATAATAATTATTAATCTATAATATTATGATTGTATTTAATAATCCATATTATTATGATTGTATTTAATTATATGATTAAAATAGTAATATAATATATTATAATACAAAATAATTAAATTGTTATAAACTATAATAATCTTATTATTTAATAATAAATAATATAATATATTAAATATAAATATAATAATTATTATATTATTATGATATATTATAATATTAATATATTATATTATTATGTTATATTATTGAATCTACTAAATCAAACTATGTGAAAGGCTAGGACGTTCCCGTTAAGAGACGCATTGCATCTGCCTTCGGATGTTTCGAAAAATGAGTAAAGGGTGCCGCACCGATGCCCAGGTGTGGTGATAAGTGAGTAAGGGTTTCTATACTATGAACGAATGCGGGTAAACAAGTTAGTCCATGATAGTTAGCTTAAAGTAGCAACTTGAAATATAGAAACACTAATAGGTAAAGCTATGGAGTAGTTGATATTATGATTAGAAAAAAAAGTAAATATAATATGCTTACAAAAGACTAAATGTGTAGGTAAAAGATCTAGAGAAATAGAGAATATAGGATATAAATTATATTACACTAAAAAATATAAAAATAAAAATATAGTAAAAATAATTGTAGACAAAAATTTTAAGGAATATGCTGTTAAGGTAACTAAGAAAGAAGATCGGATTATATCACTAAAACTTATAATTAAGAATAATATAATTAATATAATTAGTACATATGCACTACAACTAGGATTAGACTAATAAACTAAGATACAATTTTGGAAAGACATAGATGAAGTAATGCAAGAAATACCACAAGAAGAAAAGATATATTTGAAAGAAGATTTTAATGGATATGTAGGTAAATAGAGAGATGGATATGAAATGGTATATGAGGATATGGATTTAGAGATAGAAATGAAGCCGGGATAAGTTTATTAGATTTTGCAGTGGCGTATGATCTAACAATAGCAAACACTTATTTCAAAAAGAGAGATGGATATTTAATAATATTTAAAAAATAAATCTAATAAAAGTTAAATAGACTTTTCTTAACTAGAAAGGTAGATAAAGTAACATACAAAAACTATAAAGTTATTCCAAAAGAAAGTTTAACTTCATAACATAGGATAATGGTAGCAGACATGGATAAAAATAAAATTTAAAGTAAAACATAAAATTATTAATCCAAAAAATAAATATTGAAATTTGAAAGAAAAAAAACTAAAATTATTTAAAGAAAAGTTAGTAAGAGAAATGACTATAAATATAAATAGTGATCCTAATTTAATGTGAAAAAAAGTAACTAAATGCATAAAAACTATAGCAAAAGAAGTTCTAGATAATCAAAAGGAATAGAACTAGTAGAAAAGAAAATTTGATGGTAAAATGAAAAAGTTCAAGCTGCTATTAAGCTTAAAAGGATAAACTACAAAATTTGGCAAGAGATTAGGGATGAAGAAAGTCTTAAGAAGATAAGGATGTAAAGAAAGAAGCTAAAAAAGCAGTAAGTAATGCCAAACTTAAAGCTTATTATAATTTATATAATAGACTAGATACGAAAGAAGGTGAAAAGACTATATATAAACTAGCAAAATTAAGAAAAATGAAAATAAAAGATCTTGAATATATTAAATGTATTAATGATGAAGATGAAAGAGTCTAAGTAAAAGAAGAAGAGATAAAAGAACGATAAAAAAGTTATTTTAAAAAATTATTAAATAAAAATAATTTAGTAAATTTAAGGGTAGAAGGATATAATAACCTAAGAGTAACAAATGAACATAAATTTTTTTGTAAATTTAGTATGCTTAAGGTCAAAAAGGCTTTGAGTAAAATAAAAAATGCAAGGCATTAGGACCAAATACGATCCTTATTGAGGTTTGAAAAGATTTAGAAGAAATTGGAGTCATGTGGTTAACCAATTTATTTAACAGGATTGTAGCAACTAAAAGAATGCCAGATGATTGAAAAAAAGCATATTAATATCCATATACAAAAATAAAGAAAATATTTAAAACTATGTAAATTATAGAGGAATTAAGCTGATGAGTCATACAATGAAATTATGAGAGAGAGTAATAGAAAATTGAATAAAAGCTGAAACTTGATATCAAATAATCAATTTGGATTTATGCCTAGAAGATCGACCATGAAAACTATTTATTTATTAAGAAGATTGATGGAGAGGTATAGGAAAAAAAAAAAAAAAAAGACCTTCATATGGTTTTTATTGATTTAGAAAAAGCATATGATAGAGTACCTAGAAATAATATGGTAGGCTTTAGAGAAAAAAGGAGTTAGCAAAAGATACATAGAATTGATAAAAAATATGTATGTAGAGTAATAACTATTGTTAAAATAATAATAGGAGCAACTAGTAAGTTTTGAATTACTGTAGGTTTACATCAAGGATCTACCTTAAGTCCATATCTTTTTGTATAAGTTATGGATGAATTAACCAAACATATTTAAAATGATATCCTATGGTGTATATTATTTACGGATGATATAGTGTTGATTGATGAAACTAAATCTGAAGTAAATGCTAAGCTAGAGATTTGGAAAGAGGTAGAGAGGTTTTAGAATCTAAAGGTTTTAAGATTAGTAGAACTAAAACTGAATACATAAAATGTAATTTTGGTGGGTGTAAAAATACAAATGAAGAAACAATAAAGATTGCAAGCCAAGAGATAGTAAGGAGTAAAAAATTTAGGTATTTGGGATCAATTGTCCAGCAAGAAGGTGTATGAAATAGGTGAAGATGTGAACCATAGAGTTAAAGCGGGATGATTAAGTGGAGGAGTATTTCAGGAGTATTGTATGATCGGTACATCCCATTAAAATTGAAAGAATAATTCTATAAAACTGCTATTAGGCTAGCTATACTATATGAAACAGAGTGTTAGGCAATATTGAAACAACATATAAATAAATTAAGTATAATAAAAATGCGTATATTAAGATGGATATATGGTAAAACTTTAAAAGATAGAATTAAAAATAAATATATTAAAGAAAAGATAGGAGTAGCCCCAATTGAAGATAAAATAAGAGAAAATCGATTATGATGGTTTGGATATATACAACGTATACCTTTAGATGCTCTAGTTAAAAAGAGTGATCTTTTAACAATCCATGGTAAGGATGAAGGTAGAGGTAGACCCAAATTAATATGGATAGAAATAATTAAAAATGATAAACTATTTATAATTTGAATGTTGACTTAGTCCTAAATAGAGCAGAGTGAAGGAAGCATATTCATGTAGCCGACCCCATGTAGTTGGAAAAAGGCTTAGATGAGTTGAGTTGAGTTGAGTTAAGTATTATTATGTTATAATATTTGTTGGGGAGATTGTTGAGAATTTGTTGCCCCAATCTTATTGATTTTGATGATTACCAAAAGCCATGAGTATATTAAAAGATGCAATGAGTTTATTTACATGAGAAATGAATTTATTTAGAACAATGAATGAGAATGTTAAAGTATAACTTTAATCAATTTGAAAGTAACTTCAAGCTCCATGTTTAAGCTTTCAAAAAGAAATTTTATACTTCATTATAATCAATGAGTTTTTGGAACATTTCTTGAATTGATTCCTAATGACAATTTTATTATATTCAAGTCAAAAATTGATTTAAAATGAATCTGGAACGAATTTCAAGTCAATCAGAAAATTCTCTGATTTTTGATACGTTCCGGAGCCGACTCTAGAGTTTCAGAGTCGACTCCACTCAGAATACAGAAATGACTGTCTGTCTCGAGTCGACCCATGTGATTTCTGAGTCGACCCCCGATTCTGTCGAGCCGACTCCATGACTGTGTGAGTCGACTCCGCTCAGACACCAGAGGTGTATTTTTCTGAGCATTTCTCGAGTCGACCCCCAACTTTTCATGAGTCGACCCCCGACTGTCAGGAGTCGACACTTTATTTTGATGAGTCGACCCTTTGACTTTCTGATATTTCTATTTTTGGTATCTCGACTTCGAGCCGACTCGCGGAAAGCAGGAGTCGACTCCAGCAAATCTGGGCGAGATTTTTCCGAATGCCAACTCAGCGTCAACGGTAAGATTTTTAATTAACGGCTATTTTTCTTTGTTTCTAACGGCTATATTTTTGCAGAATCTATAAATAGAGAAGCCGTTTTCAAATCAAAGAATACAAGAGAGAGATATTCACTTCAAAAGAAAAGAAGAGAAAAATCGAAAAACAGAGCTTCATTTGAAAAAATCCGAGATTCAAAATAGAGTGAAAGAAAAAGAGTGAAATCAAAGGAAGCTCCTTCTGTGCTCAAGCTCAACAATCCAAGGAAGCTTCAGAAGAAAATCCAAGAGCTATTCAAGAGCATCTCAAGTGATTTTCAACACTCAAAGAAAAGAGGAAAAGCTCAAATCAACTCCAACGTACATTCCGTGAAGAATCCGAGCTGAGGCCCGATTCTACACTTCAAAGGAGTTGAGGAAAAGAAGAAAAGAAGAAAAGCTCAAAAGCCAACCAACTGCAAATCAGGCTTTTCTAAACTTTATTCTTATATTTGTTTATCTGCTCATTGAGGAGCTTTGTAACTGAAAAACAATATTTCTATTCTTTGTGTCTAGTTCAATCTGGGGGATTGAACTAGTGGAGGTAGTCTTACCTCGGTACAAGCTTGGTAAAGCTTGTGTTAGGGTTTTTGTGCTGGTGAGCCCTTGAAAACCAGCTGGGTTCGTTGTGATCCCGGAAAACAACAAGTTTGAGTTGTGAGCTTGTAAAACAACTCTGCTGTAATCAAGGAAGATTATAGTGTGGACCCAAGTGAATCTTGGGAGTGGACGTAGGTGTTGGATACACCGAACCACTATAAAATCTTTGTGTTTGCCGTGCTTTCATTGACTCTTTCTCTATCTCTGTTTTATTCACTGCACTTTGTATTTGCATTGCTATTGCCTTCATTCATCTTAAGCAAACTATTTTAAAAGGCTAATTTTTAAAGAACCCAATTCACCCCCCCCCTCTTGGGTTGCCATCTGGGCCAACAATTGGTATCAGAGCAAGTGCTCATTTAGATTTTGATCACACGATCAAGAGCTAAAGATCCAAATGGCAACACAAGTTGGATCATTTGCTGAAGGTCATTCTACGAATAGACCTCCCTGTTTAATGGTTCAAACTATTCATATTGGAAAGCAAGAATGAGGATATTCATTCAAGCTTCTGATTATGAATTATGGGGTGTTATAATTAATGGACCTAGTACACCCACACATGTTATTGATGGCACTATTGTTCCTAAGCCCGAAAGGGATTGGAATGATAATGATAGGAAGATGGCACAGCTAATGCTAAAGCCATGAATGTTTATATTGTTCTTTAGACGCTAATGAATTTAATAGAATCTCACTTGTAATTCCGCAAAGAGATTTGGGATAGATTAGAGGTTACCCATGAGGGAACCAACCAAGTAAAAGAATCTAAAATTAATATTCTTGTTCATAAATATGAATTGTTTAGCATGGAACAATCTGAAACCATTGCATGCATGTACACTAGATTTACTGATATTGTAAATGGTTTGAAAAGTCTTGGTAAGACATATACTAACTCTGAACTTGTTCGCAAAATTCTTAGGTCATTACCAAGATCATGGGAAGCAAAAATGACAGCAATCCAAGAAGCAAAGGACCTCAACACTTTACCCTTAGAGGAGCTTCTAGGATCTCTTATGACCCATGAGCTGACAATGAAGCAGCATGTAGAGGAGGACACAAAAAGAAGAAAGTGATTGCCCTCAAAGCTGCAAAAGAAGAAGAGAGCAGCAGTGATGATGATGATGATGATGAGACTGCTCTCTTAGCAAGAAATTTAAAAGATTATGAGGAGAAAGAAACCCTTCCACAAAAGAAATTTGGAGCAAAGTGGAAGGAGAAAAGGATAAGAAAAGGACAAGGACAAAGAAAAAGAGAAAGACCCCTTGACTTGTTATGAGTGTAAAAACCGGGGCACTTTAGAATGAATGTCCTAAATTGAAGAAAGCCTACAAAAAAAAAAGAAGGCTTATGTGGCAACTTGGAGTGACAGCGAGAATCTTCTTCCGAAGAAGAAGAACAAAAGGAAGTTGCGTATGCTTTATGGCGGACGACAACGATGAGGTAAGTTCCGAAACCCTTGCGATGAATTTGCTTTTGATGAATATTTGATGCTTTTAATGAACTTGTTGATTTCAAGGTTTTGAAAAAGAAATACAAGATTTTGAAAAATGAAAATTTAACTTTCATTAAAGAAAAGGAAATCTTAATAATGAAGTTAAGAAACTTAAAACTGAAAATGAAATTTTGGTAAAAGAAAAGAATTAATTCCAATGAAAATAATAATCTAAGGAAAGAGGTTGAAAAACATAAGAACATAGTTGATAAGTTTACTTAAGCTCAACTAAATTAACATGTTTTAAATAGTCAAAAAGCAGTTTTTGACAAAGCCGGATTAGGGTATAACACTTTAAGAAACAAAAATCATTAAAAAATATTTTTGTGTGCTGGCCAAAGTAATATTACTTGTTTTAAATGTAATCAAAAAGGACATAAATCTTTGAATGTAAAATTCTAAACCTAATAAAAACTTAAATGTTAAAGGGAAGAAAATATGGGTTCCGAAAGGAACAATTTTGTTGCTACTAACCATGAAGGACCCAAGAAAGCTTGGGTACCTAAACATAAAGTTTGATTATCATTGCAGGAATGTCTTGTGGCCAAGAGATCAAAGAGAAAGTGGTATCTTGATAGTGGCTGCTCAAGACATATGACGGGTGACAAAGAAGAATTCATCACCCTTGAAGAAAAGAAAGGAGGAGTTGTTACGTTTGGCGATAATGGTAAAGGTCAAATTATGGGCCTTGGTAAATTCAAATAACTCCATCCACATTATTGATAATGTACTTTATGTTGATGGTTTAAAGCATAACTTAATTAGTATAAGCCAATTATGTGATAAAGGTTTTAAAGTTCATTTAAATCTTCTATATGCACAGTACTAATCCATTGATAATAGCATTGTTTTTACTGGTTATAGACATGGCAATGTTACTTGTTGACTTAGACAAATTATCTAAAGTAATCATTGCTTAATTGCTGATAATGCTAATATGAATGAATTGGTTGGTTGTGGCATCGTAGATTAGGTCATGCAAGCACACACCTATTTCAAAACTAATTAAAATGGATTTAGTTAAAGGTTTACCTAAAATAGATTTTGAAAATAACAAAATATGTGATGCATGTCAATTTGGAAAACAAACTAGAAGTTCTTTCAAATCTAAAAATGTTGTTTCAACTTCTAGGCCATTAGAGCTACTTCACATGGACCTTTTTGGACCAACTAGAACCACAAGTCTAGGAGGAAAGAAATATGGTCTAGTGATTGTAGATGATTACTCTAGATATACTTGGGTAATGTTTTTAGCTCACAAAGATGAGACTTTCTCGATATTCCTGAAATTCTTCAAGAAAGTCACAAATGAGAAAAACACTACCATAGTATCTCTAAGAAGTGATCATGGAACTGAATTTGAAAATCACTTATTTGAAAGTTTTTGCTGAAAATGGTATTAATCATAATTTTTCAGCCCCTAGGACTCCACAACAAAATGGTGTAGTTGAAAGGAAAAATAGGACTCTAGAAGACATGGCCCGTACCATGCTATGTGAAAGTAAACTACCAAAGTACTTTTGGGCGGAAGCTATTAACACAGCATGTTACATCTTAAATAGAGCCTTAATAAGACCAATTTTAAAGAAAACACCTTATGAATTATGGAATGAAAGAAAACCCAAATAAAATACTTTCATGCATTTGGATGTAAATGTTTTGTTCATAATAATGGTAAAAACAATTTAGGAAAATTTGATGCTAAATCTGATGAAGGAATATTCTTAGGATATTCAACAACTAGTAAAGCATATAGAGTATTTAACAAGAAAACTTAGTTGTTGAAGAATCCATTCATGTAGTTTTTGATGAATCTTTAGCAACTCGTTCTGAAAATTTGATGATGAGGAAGATACAAACATAATTGAAAAAGATCTTGAAAAACTTAATATTGAAGTATCTTCAGATCATGAGCAAGAAGCTAAAGATGATGATTCACATAAGGACGATGATCTAATATTGATCATAATGATATAGATCTTCCAAGAGACTGGAGATATGCTTATAGTCACCCTAAGGAATTGATTATAGGTGATCCATCTCAAGGAATAAGAACTAGATCATCTATGAGAAATATTAGTAATCATCTTGCATTTGTATCACAAATTGAACCTAAAACTATTGAAGAAGCTGAAAAAGATAATAATTGGATGTAGCAATGCAAGAAGAATTAAATCAATTTACTAGAAATAATGTATGGACTTTAGTTGAAAGACCTAAAAATCATTCAGTTATAGGATCAAAATGGATTTTAGAAATAAACTAGATGAAAATGGCATAGTAATTAGAAACAAAGCTAGATTAGTTGCAAAAGGATATAATCAAGAAGAAGGTATTGATTTTGATGAAACCTTTGCACCAGTAGCTAGATTAGAAGCCATTAGACTATTACTTGCATTTGCATGTCATATGAATTTTAACTTATTTCAAATGGATGTAAAAAGCGCATTTTTAAATGGATTTATAAATGAAGAAGTTTATGTAGAACAACCACCAGGTTTTGAAGATCACGAATTTTCAAATCACGTTTTTAAATTGCACAAAGCTTTATATGGTTTGAAACAAGCACCTAGAGCTTGGTATGATAGATTAAGTTCTTAATTGAAAATGATTTTACAAGAGGAAATGTTGATAAAACATTTTTTGAAAAGAAAAAGTAAAGATTTACTTGTAGTACAAATATATGTTGATGACATTATTTTTGGTGCTACTAACAATCTCTATGTCAAGAATTTGCTAAGTTGATGCAGGGAGAATTCGAGATGAGCATGATGGGAGAACTCAACTTCTTCCTTGGACTCCAAATCAAACAAAGCAAAGAGGGAATCTTTATCAACCAAACAAAGTACACAAGAGAAATTCTAAAGAAGTTTGGTATGGAATCAATGAAACCCCTCGGAACACCAATGAGTCCTTCATGCAAGCTGGACAAAGATGAAGAAGGTAAAAGGTTGATCAAAATATTATCGAGGTATAATCGGATCCCTTCTTTATTTAACTGCAAGTAGACCAGATATATGTTTCTGTATGTTTATGTGCTAGATTTCAATCTGAACCTAAAGAATCACATTTAATAGCTGTTAAAAGAATACTAAGATACTTAAGTGGAACAAAAAATGTAGGTTTATGGTATTCTAGAGACTCACATTAAACTAATTGCATACACTGATTCTGATTATGCTGGATGTAAGTTAGATAGAAAAAGCACAAGTGGTGCATGCCAATTCTTAGGAAGTAACTTAATCTCATGGTTTAGCAAAAAGCAAAATTCAGTTGCATTATCAACTACTGAAGCTGAATATGTAGCAGCTGGAAGTTGCTGTGCTCAAATCCTATGGATTAAGCGACAACTTGAAGACTATGGTATCACACTTGATAAAACACCATAAGATGTGATAACACAAGTGCAATCAATCTAACTAAAAATCCAATTCAACATTCAAGAACAAACACATAGAAATTAGATATCATTTTATAAGAGAACATGTAGCAATAATGAAATTTGTCTTGATTATGTAACACTGAAGAACAATTAGCTGATATATTTACAAAACCTTTAAGTGAAGAAAGATTCTGTTATCTTAGAGGAGAGTTAGGGATTTGTGATCCATTAGAATGAATTTGAAACCCCTAAGGAAATTTATCTAAGATTCTTTCAAATCCTTGATCTTTAAGGAAATCTTATCTAGAATTCATATCTAATTGATCTATTAAATCCATGATTTTATCAATTTTTAAGATCATTTCCGGACACATTTCAGATTTCTGAAATTTATTTTTTGCTCTGAAATGGTCTCGGAGCCGACTCGGTGAGTATCGGAGTCGACTCCAGGTTTCTACTGAAACTCTGAGTCGACCCCTTCTCTGCGCGAGTCGACTCCACTTCGGGATAGTTTTCTGTGACTGTCCGGAGTCGACCCCTCGCTTTGCGGGAGCCGACTCGAAGTGGTCCCAGGTGATTTATCTAGGGCAGAGTCGACTCGCCGTTCATTTCTAATCTCAATCTCTCCAAATACTCTCTCCAAAATTTTCCAAACCTTCCAAATCCTCAAAAATCCCTGATTAACCCTTCCAATAGATCAATGGCCCCTAAAACTCGAGGTTCTAACCTTGGTGCGGCCGGAAAAGAGGAAGAGCGGTGAGGAAGACCGTGAGGCGTCCGTTCGTGAGCCTTCACCAGCCGGATTCAACCTCATCCTCCTCAACTCCGAGTGCTTCTCCTCTACGGCTCCATCAGGTAGATAGACTTGCCGATAGAGTGATACTACGGGAGAAAGTGATTTTGAATTATTTGAGGCTGAGGGATTTATTTGGGAGACAGTTGATTGAGATGGGTTGGGAAAGATTTGTTCTTAGATTGTCCCACCTACCCTGCTCTTGTAAGGAATTTTATAAGAATCTGTCTAGAGGAGATAATGGACTTGTAAGCATGTGAGAGGAAATAGAATTTCAGTGACAGTGGATTGCTTTCTAGATTGTTGGAATCTTCCATGTCTGGAACATCACTTTCTTCTGAAGATAGAAGCCCAGCTCTTTCTAGACTATTAACAGAATTGTGGTTTTGAAGAAGTTTTTGCTAATCATTATCCTTAGAATTGAGACTTCTCCACAACATCTGTAGTAGAATCCTTTCCCAAGATTGGGAGATTTGACTATGTTCTGAAAGAGATATTTTGTAATGGATGCAATTGTGACGGGAAACCCATTAACCTTCCAGTATGATTTATGGTACATTGCCGATTGTGGAGGTAAGAGAAAATCAAGTTTGCCCTATGGCATGATTCTTACTAAAATATTTCAAAGCCAAGGGATTGTCATTTCAGATAGTGAGCCTATGAGGAACTTAAGACACACTGATTTTTACAGTTTGGCCACTATACATAGAATGGGTTTGTTAAGAGAATGGAAGATGGGAAAGGAAAGGTTTGATGGAGATAGAGCGGACACTGAGGCACCGGGACCATCAGTAGACATTCTTCCTGTACCTCCGAGCTCTCCTATTCCTGCTCCTGCCCCTACCCCTGCTCCGTTATTTGATCAGCATCATCTTCATCTGTTGGCTTCAGAACTTCAGTTAAGGCAGCTTAAAGGTCTTCTTGATGATCAGATAATTAAAATCAGAGTTTGAAAAAAGTTTATGAATCTCAAGGAAACTCTTTACTCTTTGGATGATCGGATCACCAAGATGAATCTACTCTTAGCACTTCATCTGAGTCTTTAAGTGGAGATCTTAAGAATATATTTGAAGAACTTAAAGATATCTGGAGATGGTGAGACATATGCAAATGCAATGCTGAGCTCAAGATAAAATTTTGACTGCTTGCACTTTTGTTGATGAAGACTGAAGGACTATGTGAAGATACAAACAGATGGAATGAAAAATATAATAGATCATTTGACTAGGATTGTAAGGACTCACTTTTGATGTATTAGATACTTAGTCCTTGCAATGTAATGAAGTTTATATTATGTTTTACATTTTTACTTTGATGTAATGAAAAGTTTGAATGTCAATGTAATGAATGTATTTCTTCCTTTATCAATGAATGAATGATTTTGTTAAATCAATCTTGAATGAATGAATGAATGATATGTTTGATGCTTCTCTACCTTTTTGTTGATAACAAAAAAGGGGGAGAGTTTTATAGTTTTATAACTGTATATGCATATAAGAAATTAATTAATCAAATGATATTAAAATGATTGAATAAATGAAATGAATGGGATATTTATTTGAGTTTCATAGGGGGAGCTACCTCATTCAGGGGGAGCCTAAGCCTAACTATGAAAATAAAATAAATTCTAATCAATCATGCATAAACTCAATGTTTTTGTCATCATCAAAAAGGGGAGATTGTTGGGGAGATTGTTGAAATTATTGCCCCAATCTTATTGATTTTGATGATTACCAAAAGCCATGAGTATATTAAAAGATGTAATGAGTTTATTTACATGAGCAATGAATTTATTTAGAACAATGAATGAGAATGTTAAAGTATAACTTTAATCAATTTGAAAGTAACTTCAAGCTCATGTTTAAGCTTTCAAAAAGAAATTTTATACTTCATATTTAATCAATGAGTTTTTGGAACATTTCTTGAATTGATTCCTAATGTCAATTTTATTGTATTCAAGTCAAAAATGATTTAAAATGAATCTGGAACGAATTTCAAAGTCAATCAGAAAATTTCTGATTTTTGATACGTTCCGGAGCCGACTCTAGAGTTTCAGAGTCGACTCCACTCAGTACAGAAATGACTGTCTGTCTCGAGTCGACCCATGTGATTTCGAGTCGACCCCCGATTCTGTCGAGCCGACTCCATGACTGTGCGAGTCGACTCCGCTCAGACACCAGAGGTGTGTTTTTCTGAGCACTTCGCGAGTCGACCCCCAACTTTTCATGAGTCGACCCCCGACTGTCAGGAGTCGACACTTTATTTTTGATGAGTCGACCCTTTAACTTTCTGAATATTTCTATTTTTGGTATCTCGACTTCGNCCGACTGTCAGGAGTCGACACTTTACTTTTGATGAGTCGACCCTTTGACTTTCTGAATATTTCTATTTTTGGTATCACGACCTCGAGCCGACTCGCGGAAAGCATGAGTCGACTCCAGCAAATCTGGGCAAAATTTTTCCGAATGCCAACTCAGCGTCAACGGTAAGATTTTTATTAACGGCTATTTTTCTTTGTTTCTAACGGCTATATTTTTGCAGAATCTATAAATAGAGAAGCCGTTTTCAAATCAAAATATACAAATAGAGAGATATTCATTTCAAGAGAAAAGAAAAGAAAAATCGAAAAAACAGAGCTTCATTTGAAAAAATCCGTGATTCAAAATAGAGTGAAAGAAAGAGTGTGAAATCAAAGGAAGCTCCTTCTGTGTTCAAGCTCAACAATCCAAGGAAGCTTCAGAAGAAAATCCAAGAGCTATTCAAGAGCATCTCAAGTGATTTTCAACACTCAAAGAAAAGAGGAAAAGCTCAAATCAACTCCAACATACATTCCGTGAAGAATCCGAGCTGAGGCCCGATTCTACACTTCAAAGGAGTTGAGGAAAAGAAGAAAAGCTCAAAGCCAACCAACTGCAAATCAGGCTTTTCTAAACTTTATTCTTATATTTGTTTATCTGCTCATTAAGGAGCTTTGTAACTGAAAAACATACTTCTATTCTTTGTGTCTAGTTCAATCTGGGGGATTGAACTAGTTGAGGTAGTCTTACCTCGGTACAAGCTTGGTAAAGCTTGGTTAGGGTTTTTGTGCTGGTGAGCCCTTGAAAACCAGCTGGGTTCGTTGTGATCCCGGGAAAACAACAAGTTTGAGTTGTGAGCTTGTAAAACAACTCTGCTGTAATCAAGGGTGATTATAGTGTGGACCCAAGTGAATCTTGGGAGTGGACGTAGGTGTTGGATACACCGAACCACTATAAAATCTTTGTGTTTGCCGTGCTTCCATTGACTCTTTCTCTATCTCTGTTTTATTCACTGCACTTTGTATTTGCATTGCTATTGCCTTCATTCTTATTAAGCAAACATTTTTAAAAGGCTAATTTTTAAAGAACCCAATTCACCCCCCCCTCTTGGGTTGTCATCTGGGCCAACAATTGGTATCAGAGCTAGTGCTCATTAGATTTTGATCACACGATCAAGAGCTAAAGTTCCAAATGGCAACACAAGTTGGATCATTTGCTGAAGGTCATTCTACGAATAGACCTCCACTGTTTAATGGTTCAAATTATTCATATTGGAAAGCTAGAATGAGGATATTCATTCAAGCTTCTGATTATGAGCTATGGGGTGTTATAATCAATGGACCTAGTACACCCACACATGTTATAGATGGCACTATTGTTCCTAAGCCCGAAAGGGACTGGAATGATAATGATAGGAAAATGGCACAGCTTAACGCTAAAGCCATGAATGTCTTATATTGCTCCTTAGATGCTAATGAGTTTAATAGAATCTCCACATGTAATTCCGCAAAGGAGATTTGGGATAGATTAGAGGTTACCCATGAGGGTACCAATCAAGTAAAAGAATCTAAAATTAATATTCTTGTTCATAAATATGAATTATTTAGCATGGAACAATCTGAAACCATTGCATGCATGTACACTAGATTTACAGATATTGTAAATGGTTTGAAAAGTCTTGGTAAGACATATACTAACTCTGAACTTGTTCGAAAAATTCTTAGGTCATTACCAAGATCATGGGAAGCAAAAATGACAGCAATCCAAGAAGCTAAGGACCTCAACACTTTACCCTTAGAGGAGCTTCTAGGATCTCTTATGACCCATGAGCTGACTATGAGGCAGCATGTAGAGGAGGACACAAAGAAAAAGAAAGTAATTGCCCTCAAAGCTGCAAAAGAAGAAGAGAGCAGCAGTGATGATGATGATGATAATGATGAAGAGACTGCTCTCTTAGCAAAGAAATTTAAAAGATTCATGAGGAGAAAGAAACCCTTCCACAAGAAAAAATTTGGAGCTAAGTGGGAAGGAGAAAAGGATAAAAACAAGGACAAGGACAAAGAAAAAGAGAAAGACCCCTTGACTTGCTATGAGTGTAATAAACCGGGGCACTTTAGGAATGAATGTCCAAAATTGAAGAAAGCCTACAAAAAGAAAAAGAAGGCTTATGTGGCGACATGGAGTGACAGCGAGGAATCTTCTTCCGAAGAAGAAGAACAAAAGGAAGTCGCAAACGTATGTTTCATGGCGGACGACAACGATGAGGTAAGTTCCGACAACCCTTGCGATGAATTTGCTTTTGATGAACTTTTTGATGCTTTTAATGAACTTGTTGGGGATTTCAAGGTTTTGAAAAAGAAATACAAGATTTTGAAAAATGAAAACTTAACTTTCATTCAAGAAAAGGAAAATCTTAATAATGAAGTTAAGAAACTTAAATCTGAAAATGAAATTTTAATAAAAGAAAAAGAATCAATCTCTAATGAAAATGATAAACTAAGGAAAGAGGTTGAAAAACATAAGAACATAGTTGATAAGTTTACATTAAGCTCAACTAAACTAGACATGTTATTAAATAGTCAAAAAGCAGTTTTTGACAAAGCCGGATTAGGATATAACACTTTAAGAAAACAAAAATCACTTAAAAATATTTTTGTGCGTGCTGGCCAAAGTAATTTTACATGCTTTAAATGTAATCAAAAAGGACATAAATCTTATGAATGTAAAATTCTAAAACCTAATAAAAACTTAAATATTAAAGGAAAGAAAATATGGGTTCCGAAAGGAACAATATTTGTTGCTACTAACCATGAAGGACCCAAGAAAGCTTGGGTACCTAAACATAAAGTTTGATTTCATTGCAGGAATGTCTTGTGGCCAAGAGATCAAAGAGAAAGTGGTATCTTGATAGTGGCTGCTCAAGACATATGACGGGTGACAAAGAAGAATTCATCACCCTTGAAGAAAAGAAAGGAGGAGTTGTTACATTTGGCGACAATGGCAAAGGCCAAATCTTGGGGTTTGGTAACATTCAAATAACTCCCTCCACATATATTGAGAATGTACTTTATGTTGATGGTTTAAAGCATAACTTAATTAGTATAAGTCAATTATGTGACAAAGGTTTTAAAGTATCTTTGAATCTTCTTTATGCACTGTAGCTAATCCCATTGATAATAGCATTGTTTTTATTGGAAATAGAAATGGCAATGTATACATGATTGATTAGACAAATTGTCTACTAATAATCATTGCTTAGTTGCTAATAATGCTAATATGAATGAGATTGGTTGGTTGTGGCATCGAAGATTAGGTCACGCAAGCACACACCTGATTTCAAAACTAATTAGAATGGATTTAGTAAAAGGTTTACCTAAATTAGATTTTGAAAATAACAAAATATGTGATGCATGTCAGTTTGGAAAACAAACAAGAAGTTCTTTTAAATCTAAAAATATTGTTTCAACTTCTAGGCCATTAGAGCTACTTCACATGGACCTTTTTGGACCAACTAGAACCACAAGTCTAGGAGGAAAGAAATATGGTCTTGTGATAGTAGATGATTACTCTAGATTCACTTGGGTAATGTTTTTAGCTCACAAAGATGAGACTTTCTCGATATTCATGAAATTCTTCAAGAAAGTAACAAATGAGAAAAACACTACCATAGTGTCTCTAAGAAGTGATCATGGAACTGAATTTGAAAATCACTTATTTGAAAGTTTTTGCAATGAAAATGGTATTAATCATAACTTTTCTGCACCTAGGACCCCACAACAAAATGGAGTAGTTGAAAGGAAAAATAGGACTCTAGAAGACATGGCCCGTACCATGCTATGTGAAAGTAAACTCCCGAAATACTTTTGGGCGGAAGCTATTAACACAGCATGTTACATCCTAAATAGAGCCTTAATCAGACCTATTTTAAAGAAAACACCTTATGAATTATGGCATGATAGAAAACCCAACATTAAATATTTTCATGCATTTGGTTGTAAATGTTTTGTTCACAATAATGGTAAAAATAATTTAGGCAAATTTGATGCTAAATCTGATGAAGGAATATTCTTAGGATACTCTAACTAGTAAAGCATATAGAGTATTTAACAAGAAAACTTTAGTTGTTGAAGAATCCATTCATGTAGTTTTTGATGAATCTTTAGCAACTCGTTCCGAAAAATTTGATGATGAAGAAGATACAAACTTAATTGAAAAAGATCTTGAAAAATTAAATATTGATGTATCTTTAGATCAAGAGCAAGACGCTAAAGATAATGATTCACCTAAGGATGATGATACTAACACTAATCATAATGATGTAGATCTACCTAGGGATTGGAGATATGCTTATAGTCACCCTAAGGAATTGATTATAGGTGATCCATCTCAAGGAATAAGAACTAGATCATCTATGAGAAACATTAGTAATCATCTTGCATTTGTATCACAAATTGAACCTAAAACTATTGAAGAAGCTGAAAAAGATAATAATTGGATGTTAGCAATGCAAGAAGAATTAAATCAATTCACTAGAAATAATGTATGGACTTTAGTTGAAAGACCTAAAAATCATTCTGTTATAGGATCAAAATGGATATTTAGAAATAAACTAGATGAAAATGGCATAGTAATTAGAAACAAAGCTAGATTAGTTGCAAAAGGATATAATCAAGAAGAAGGTATTGATTTTGATGAAACCTTTGCACCAGTAGCTAGATTAGAAGCCATTAGACTATTACTTGCATTTGCATGTCATATGAATTTTAACTTATTTCAAATGGATGTAAAAAGTGCTTTTCTAAATGGATTTATAAATGAAGAAGTATATGTAGAACAACCACCAGGTTTTGAAGATCATGAATTTTCAAATCACGTTTTTAAATTGCACAAAGCATTATATGGTTTGAAACAAGCACCTAGAGCTTGGTATGATAGATTAAGTAAATTTTTAATTGAAAATGATTTTATAAGAGGAAATGTTGATAAAACATTGTTTTTGAAAAGAAAAGGTAAGGATTTATTAGTAGTTCAAATATATGTTGATGATATCATTTTTGGTGCTACTAACAATATTCTATGTCAAGAGTTTGCTAAGTTGATGCAGGGCGAATTTGAAATGAGCATGATGGGAGAACTCAACTTCTTCCTTGGACTCCAAATCAAACAAAGCAAAGAGGGAATCTTTATCAACCAAACAAAGTACACAAGAGAAATTCTAAAGAAGTTTGGTATGGAATCAATCAAACCCCTCGGAACACCAATGAGTCCTTCATGCAAGCTGGACAAAGATGAAGAAGGTAAGAAGGTTGATCAAAAATATTATCGAGGTATAATCGGATCCCTACTTTACTTAACTGCAAGTAGACCAGACATAATGTTTGCTGTTTGCTTATGTGCTAGATTTCAGTCTGAACCTAAAGAATCACATTTAATTGCTGTTAAAAGAATACTAAGATACTTAAGTGGAACAAAAAATGTAGGTTTATGGTATTCTAGAGACTCAACATTAAATCTGATTGCATACACTGATTCTGATTATGCTGGATGTAAGTTAGATAGAAAAAGCACAAGTGGTGCATGCCAATTCTTAGGAAGTAACTTAATCTCATGGTTTAGCAAAAAGCAAAATTCAGTTGCATTATCAACTACTGAAGCTGAATATGTAGCAGCTGGAAGTTGCTGTGCTCAAATCCTATGGATTAAGCGACAACTTGAAGACTATGGTATCACACTTGATAAAACACCTATAAGATGTGATAACACAAGTGCAATTAATCTAACTAAAAATCCAATTCAACATTCTAGAACCAAACACATAGAAATTAGATATCATTTTATAAGAGAACATGTTGCAAATAATGAAATATGTCTTGATTATGTTAATACTGAAGAACAATTAGCAGATATATTTACAAAACCCTTAAGTGAAGAAAGATTCTGTTATCTTAGAGGAGAGTTAGGGATTTGTGATCCATTAGAATGAATTTGAAACCCCTAAGGAAAGTTTATCTAAAATTCTTTCAAATCCTTGATCTTTAAGGAAATCTTATCTAGAATTCATATCTAATTGATCTATTAAATCCAATGATTATTTTATCAATTTTTATGATCAATTTCCGGACACATTTCAGAAATTTCATGTTTTTGCTCTGAAATGGTCTCGGAGCCGACTCGGTGAGTATCGGAGTCGACTCCAGGTTTCTACTGAAACTCTTGAGTCGACCCCTTCTCGGCGCGAGTCGACTCCACTTCGGGATGGTTTTCTGTGACTGTCCGGAGTCGACCCCTCGCTTTGCGGGAGCCGACTCGAAGTGGTCCCAGGTCGATTTATCTAGGGCAGAGTCGACTCGCCGTTCATTTCTATCATCTCGAATCGTCAAAATACTCTCTCCAAAATACTTCCAGACCTTCCAAATTCCCAGAATCCCTGATTAACCCTTCCAATAGATCAATGGCCCCTAAAACTCGAGGTTCTAACCTTGTGCGGCCGGAGTAAGAGGAAGAGAGCGGTGAGGAAGACCGTGAGGCGTCCGGTTCGTGAGCCTTCACCTAGCTCGGATTCAACTTCATCTTCTTCAACTCCTAATGCTTCTCCATCTACGGCTCCTTCTCAGGTAGATAGACTTGCTGATAGAATCATAACTACCGGGAGGAAAGTAGATTTTGAATTGTTTGAGGCTGAGGGATTTCTTTTGGGAAGACAGTTGATAGAGATGGGTTGGGAAAAGATCTGTTCCTTAGATTGCCCTACATATCCCGCCCTTGTCAAGGAATTTTATAAGAATCTATCTAGAGGAGATAATGGTCTTATAAGCATTGTTAGAGGAAACCGAATTTCAGTGACTGTAGAGCTGCTTTCAAGATTGTTGGATCTACCCATGTCAGGAACTTCTACATTTTCTTCGGATGACAGAAGCCCAGCTCTGTCTAGACTGCTTAACCGGGAGGTTGTCGGTTTTGAGGAAGTTTTGCCAATCAGTTATCCTTAGAACTGAGACTGCTCCACAACATCTGTAGTAGAATCCTTTTCCCCAAAATTGGGAGATTCGATTATGTGTCAGAAAGGATATTTTTGTAATGGATGCAATTGTAACGGGTAAACCCATTAACCTTCCTAGTATGATTTTATGGTATATTGCCGACTGTGGAGGTAAGAGAAAATCAAGCTTGCCCTATGGCATGATCCTCACTAAAATTTTCCAGAGCCAAGGGATTGTCATTTCAGATAGTGAGCCTATGAGGAACTTGAGACACACAGATTTTTACAGTTTGGCCACTATACATAGGATGGGATTTGTTAAGAAGAACGGAAAATGGGAAAGGAAAGGTTTGATGGAAGAAAGAGCAGCGGATGCTGAGGCACCGGGACCATCGGTTAGACACTCTTCGCCTGCACCTCCGAGCCCTCCTATTTCTGCTCCTGCTCCTACCCCTGCTCCGTTGTTTGATCAAGCATCATCTTCATCTGTTGGCTTCACAGAACTTCAGTTAAGGCAACTCAAAGGCCTTCTTGATGATCAGTCAGAAAAATTAAAATCAGAGTTTGAAAACAAGTTTATGAATCTCAAGGAAACTCTTTACTCTTTGGATGACCGAATCACCAAAATAGAATCTACTCTTAGCACTTCTTCAGAGTCTTTAAGTGGAGATCTAAAGAACATATTTGAAGAACTTAAAGATGTCTGCGGAGATGGTGAAACATATGCTAAATGCAACGCTGAGCTACAAGATAAAATTTTGACTGCTTGCACCTTTGTGGATGAGAGACTAAAGGACTATGTGAAGATACAAACAGATGGAATGAAAAATATAATTGATCATTTGACTAGGATTGTTAGGACTCACTTTTAATGTATTAGATACTCAGTCCTTGCAATGTATTGAAGTTAATGTTATGTTTTACATTTTGGTATCAATGTATTAGACACTTTGATGTATTAGACACTTTGAAATGAATTGTCTATTTTGAATACTCAATGTATTTCTTCCTATTATCAATGAATGAATGATTTTGTTAAATCAATCTTGAATGAATGAATGATATGTTTAATGCTTCTCTACCTTTTTGTTGATAACAAAAAAGGGGGAGAGTTTTATAGTTTTATAACTGTATATGCATATGGGAGAAATTAATTAATCAATGAGATAAATAATTGAATGAATGGGATATTTATTTAAGTTTCATAGGGGGAGCTACCTCATTCAGGGGGAGCCTAAGCCTAACTATGAAATAAAATAAATTCACGAATCAATCATGCATAAACTCAATGTTTTTGTCATCATCAAAAAGGGGGAGATTGTTGGGGAGATTGTTGAAAAATTATATGCCCCAATCTTATTGATTTTGATGATTACCAAAAGCCATGTGTACATTAAAAGATGTAATGAGTTTATTTACATGAGCAATGAATTTATTTAGAACAATGAATGAGAATGTTAAAGTATAACTTTAATCAAATTGAAAGTAACTTCAAGTTCAATGTTTAAGCTTTCAAAAAGAAATTCATACTTCATATTTAATCAATGAGTTTTTGGAACATTTCTTGAATTGATTCCTAATGTCAATTTTATTATATTCAAGTCAAAATAATGATTTAAAATGAATCTGGAACGAATTTAAAGTCAATCAGAAAACTTTCTGATTTTTGATACGTTCCGGAGCCGACTCTTGAGTTTCAGAGTCGACTCCACTCAGAGTACAGAAATGACTGTCTGTCTCGAGTCGACCCACGTAATTTCTCGAGTCGACCCCCGATTCTGTCGAGCCGACTCCATGACTGTGCGAGTCGACTCCGCTCAGACACCAGAGGTGTGTTTTTCTGAGCACTTCGCGAGTCGACCCCCAACTTTTCATGAGTCGACCCCCGACTGTCAGGAGTCGACACTTTACTTTTGATGAGTCGACCCTTAACTTTCTGAGTATTTCTATTTTTGGTATCACGACCTCGAGCCGACTCGCGGAAAGCAGGAGTCGACTCCAGCAAATCTGGGCGAATTTTTCCGAATGCCAACTCAGCGTCAACGGTAAGATTTTTATTAACGGCTATTTTTCTTTGTTTCTAACGGCTATATTTTTGCAGAATCTATAAATAGAGAAGCCGTTTTCAAATCAAAATATACAAACAGAGAGATATTCATTTCAAGAGAAAAGAAAAGAAAAATCGAAAAAACAGAGCTTCATTTGAAAAAATCCGTGATTCAAAATAGAGTGAAAGAAAGAGTGTGAAATCAAAGGAAGCTTCCTTCTGTGCTCAAGCTCAACAATCCAAGGAAGCTTCAGAAGAAAATCCAAGAGCTATTCAAGAGCATCTCAAGTGATTTTCAACACTCAAAGAAAAGAGGAAAAGCTCAAATCAACTCCAACATACATTCCGTGAAGAATCCGAGCTGAGGCCCGATTCTACACTTCAAAGGAGTTGAGGAAAAGAAGAAAAGCTCAAAGCCAACCAACTGCAAATCAGGCTTTTCTAAACTTTATTCTTATATTTGTTTATCTGCTCATTAAGGAGCTTTGTAATTGAAAAACATCATTTCTATTATTTGTGCCTAGTTCAATCTGGGGGATTGAACTAGAGGAGGTAGTCTTACCTCGGTACAAGCTTGGTAAGCTTGGGTTAGGGTTTTTGTGCTGGTGAGCCCTTGAAAACCAGCTGGGTTCGTTGTGATCCCGGGAAAACAACAAGTTTGAGTTGTGAGCTTGTAAAACAACTCTGCTGTAATCAAGGAAGATTATAGTGTGGACCCAAGTGAATCTTGGGAGTGGACGTAGGTGTTGGATACACCGAACCACTATAAACTTTGTGTTTGCCGTGCTTCCATTGACTCTTTCTCTATCTCTGTTTTATTCACTGCACTTTGTATTGCATTGCTATTGCCTTCATTCTTATTAAGCAAATATTTTTAAAAGGCTAATTTTTAAAGAACCCAATTCACCCCCCCCCCCCTCTTGGGTTGTCATCTGGGCCAACAAAAAGCCCTATCAAAAATGAACTAGAAGCTCCAGGTTGCAAACGAAAAGCACTTTCACCAAATAAAATTAGAAGAGCACACATGTAATTACAAGGAAATTAGGATAACAGAGATTAACAAAAGAGAAAGAAGAGGCAACGCTTACTTCAAGTGTCCGAGGAAGAGCTATAGAAAGATCGAAGCCGGGCCACATATATCAGTGTTGGAACAGCCCGGAACTTCTAAAAATATTCAAAGGAAGAAGATCATAGTCAAAGAGCAGACAACAATTCCAGTTACCTTGATTACCTCTGAAACCCTTTTATGGAGGAAGAAGATGGTGGTCGTAGCCTTTCTTGGACATACACAACAGGAGAAACAAAGTGTAATAATCGATTGACAAAACCGATGTGTGGAAACAAACACAACTTGTTTCAAAACTACTAAATTTGTGAACAGATTAAAGAAATCAAGAGAGAAACTTGAATGATTTAAGAGTAAAATTGTGAAAACTTGTAATATTAATCGGACAAAAGGTTAGGGACTTACCTATGATCCGCAATCTTTGAATCTTCAACGGTAATGCTCGGAATAGAGAAATTTCCTCTTCCTTGAAAAGATGGCACGAAATCAGGAGTTAATACCTCTATCGATGCTCCTGCAACCCTCAATCTCTGATGCCAAGTACTCGATCGACAGTAGAGACAACCAATCCCAGAAATCACCGATGATAGGCAGCCTCGGAGACCCGCAGAAGAGTAAACATGAAACCCTACCTTCGATGCTAGGTTTTCGGCGAAGGAGCAGACGAATGAAACCCTCGGGCAAAAGAAGGTAGGTGAGAAATGATAGGTGAGAAATGCCAAGTACTCGATAGCTCTGAATGCCTTTTTTTTTTTTTAAATTCCTCTCTTACCCCGGGAATACGATCGGCCGCTCAGTTTCCTATTCCACGGGTCCCTAGGAATAGGAAACGAAGAATACCAAGGCTACCCAGAATAAAATCTGAGATGAGGCCCACTGGAATAAATGCCAGTGTTTAGGAGAATAAGAGGGTATAAGATCCTATTCCAGCCAGGAATAGGGTATCCAAACAGGGCCATAGAGATTAGGAGTAAGGAATAGATTTGCCTTCATATCCATTTATCCAAATTTTAGAAAAAAGAAAAAAAAGTACAGAATCCTAAATTTTAACTGTCATAAAATGCTACGAATATTCAATGACTTACCCCTCGCATTTTAGTGAACTATAACGTTGAATCTATGACGTGTCTTTTCATTTAGTATCCGTTTTGACTTGAACTTGTTGACAAATTAATAGCTATGTTTGCAAAGATAAAAGATTATTTAATAGAAAAATTAGGCCTGTAATTACTCATCAAATTCACTTTGTCATGTCTCAATATAAACTAATATGATTTATCAATAAATAATTTTTTTTTTTCCTTTGAGATCTTATGACTTGCATTCTAGCAAACTATACCATTAAGTTTATGATATCATAACTTGTTAAACTAATAATCATAATTATTAAGATAGAGAATTATTTAATAAAAAATTTAGATTCGACAAAGTGAATACTCATCAGTATTACTCGCTCACATCTCAAAATAAATTATTTTAGTAAAGATTCTAACTTAATATTATTTATTAATTCGAACATAACCATGAACTTAATAGACAATGCCATCTTAACTAATACTTATGCCTTAATAATTTCTATGCATATTAACCTAAACAATGTTTGAATAACAAAAAAATTATAGATTGTAACATCCAATATTTGGAGGCATTAATTTATATTTTTTTTACTAATGGTAATGCAACTAGCGGCCCCATGGGCTGGAAATGGATCTTGACTGGCCTGAGGCCAAACAACGATCAAATCATTTAGCTATGTTTGCATTAATTCAGTTCGATTCTAAATTTAAAATCAGAATTCAAAAAAAAAAATTCAAATCATACCATTACTTAGCCTATGGAAAAGTCTTTGTACACACCACCTCCGATGCAACAAGTTTTACGTGGGTTGCATCGTTCCTCCTTATTAGTCCACATAAATCCTACATGGCTTGATACGATGGGCAAGGATACCATCTTAAAATTTGATGTGACGTGCATTAATACCTATTTAATTTTTTTTAGAATTTGTATACAAGCTGCAGTGCACGTTTTCTGAATGAGTATCATAATTTTATAACTACGGTGTTGTAAATTTACAACTGAGATGTCATAATTTTTTTGGTTTTTTGAATGGTGTCTTAATTTTATAACTATGGTATCGTAAGTTTACAATGGAGTATCATCTTAAATTTTGACGTAACGTGCATTAATACCCGTTCAGCTTTTTTTTTAATTTGTGTACAAACACTTTTTTTTGAGTGGGTATTGTAATTTTATAACTACGGTATCGTAAATTTACAACTAGAATGTCATAATTTTTTTGACTTTCTTAATGGGTGTCTTAATTTTATAAATACGGTGTCGTAAGTTTACAACTGAGATGTCATTTTAAATTTTAATGTGATGTGCATTAATACCCGTTCAGCTTTTTTTAGAATTTGTATACATTTTCGGAATGGGTGTCGTAATTTTATAACTACGTTGTCGTAAATTTACAACTGGGTATCGTAATTTTTTTGGTTTTCTGAACGGGTGTCGTAATTTTATAACTATGGTATCGTAATTTTAAAACTATCATAATTTTTTTCATCGGGATATCGTAAAGTTGTCTTAACATTTTTTAATGGGTATAGTATGCATATGGATCAATAAGAAAGAGTGGTACAGCCCATGTAAAATTTGCTGCACCAAATATGTACAAAGTCTTTTCCCTTAGCCTAGCCTACATTCATCTTAAAATCCAAGCTTAAAAAAGCCCAAAGTCCCAAAGCATTGGCCATTAGTTAGGTGCAAATTGATCTAAATTCAATTTCTAAATCTTAAAATGTGGTAAATCTTTTAAACTTTATATCAATTTTTTATTAATTATACGAGAATAATCCTACACGTTACAGCAAATATTTTTAAGTAATTAGATGAAATTATTTTAAATATTACTTAATTTTTATAGATATTAAAAAACTAAAAATTATTATGTCAACCTAGTTTTTGGCCCAGAAAAGCTTTTTTTTTTTTGTGGGTTGGCCTAGTCAAATTGTGAGACAAACCTGGACTTGGGCTCATGTGGTCTCAGGGCTGATTTCTGAAAAAAAAAAAAAAAAAAAATTTGAGCTCAAGCCTCTCTCGAAGCTTGAAAAAAAAATTGAGCAGAACTTAGGCGAAGGCATGTCTGAAGCCACTTTCATCCATACTATCTTTCATCTTCTTTGAAGGTCATCATTAGTTGAATATAAATAATAATTATCAGAACCATATTAGGCATTGGCTTAGTTGATGGATCAAGTTTATAGTTCACTAGTCCAACCAGTGAAAATAATAATAAAATCTCATGAATAATTAAAATATTATTAAATTTTAAAAAATGATCTATATTGATGGATGAAGATTTTTTTTTTATAAAAGTCCAATCAATTCAACTGCTTTTTATTGAATCAATAATACAATCAGTTTAATTAAAGAACCATAAACTAATCAAGGATCCGATCCACTGGTTTATGAGTTAGATTGATTGATCTAATCTAAGCTTAATAATTAAGGCATAATAATATCATGTTATTAATCTTTAACTCTAGAATATAATTAAAAGTGATGTAGCTGATTAAGCCGCATTAGAGTTGATGAAGGAAGCAACCGACGGAACCCCCGCCTCGTCCTTCGAGGCCCTCTCGGTATCGAACCTTATGTCTCATCGGCCTTGGATCTTATATTCCCTCGGTCTCGGACCTAGAGTCCCCTTGGCCTTGGATCTTATGTCCCCTCAGCCTCTAGCCTCGAGTTCCCTCGGCCTTGGACCTTATGTCCTCTTGGCCTCTAGGTGCGGGTTCTCTCAGACCTCGGGTCCTCTTGGCCTCGAACCTCAGATGTCCTTTATCTCGAGCCGTCTGACACTATCACGTGGTCCATCAATCGTCCGCAGCTGTCACATGGTCCACACTTCTGACATGCTCAGCATCGGTTGTGATCTGTCCATGTCAATCTGGCCACTTGTCCGCTATCGGACAATAATACATCGGAATTAGCCATCTTCTAAAAGTGGAAAAAGGAATCTTCAAACATGTATAAGAATCCACATTCACAACGAGGAAGGGATTTGAACTCAAGCTTTCTAACTTTTTCTATCAGCTCTTTTCTTCACTGTTCTCGAGTCGCTTACTTGAGCATCGAAGGATTTTTACTGGTACAATCAATATTCGAAACTTTCTCACAGAAATTTCTTTGAAAAAAAAAAATTATTTTCGTTAGAGAAACGTGACTCGGTAATAAAAAAGTATAGTTTAATAGAATCTTATAAGCCTCATACAATGATCGTGCCTTTGAACTTTAACATTCGAACCTAATTCTATATAAGGTCTCAATGAACCAACAACCCATGCTTTATCGTCTAACTTGGTTAAAGGGACACGCATCATCACACGTTGCCTCCTGAAATTTAGATTTCATAAAATTTCATACACAAATTTCAAAAGAAAAATTATATGACATGGTTTAGCTCAGAGCTACCTCATGTCACATGTCACATGGACCACAGACCGTGGAATTGCTTTGGTCCAATCTCAAGTATGGCGAGAGCGATGGGAGGGCGCGTAATCGGATTGACGTGCAAACATCATCAGACGACCGACATGGCTCAGAAAGCACATCGAAATTCGAAGCAACCAGCCGAACAGTATTCCATTGCACCACGTCCAAGTCAATACAGCCAAAAAGTTCCCTTCTTTTATGCCATTATTTTTTCATGCCATACCTAAAGGTCGTCTTCATGATAAAGACGTACACGCCAACCAAGCGAGTACCAAAGAAAGCAAGGGCAGATCCCACAGCCCTGCTGGAATGTCTCATGAACCTTTGACTCCTTTTTTTTTATTGGAAAATGCTTGGCTTAATCGAAGAGCGTCGCATAAAACGGTTGCATAAAACAATATATATATATATATATATATATATATATATATATATATATATATATATATACAAATGAACAATCATACCACTCTGACATCTAACATAAGTCAAACATGTAAGATTAGAATACAAAATTTGCTGCAAAATAACCGGACAAAGGACTCCGCAGTGCCATTCTCACTTACCAGGATGGCGAGCAATAGAAGAAGCAACCCAATCAGCCGCAACATTAGCCTCCTGATAAACATGACAAATCACGAGGGCACAAGTCACCTGAAGAGAGACCCTAATATCTCTGATAAGGGGATTTAGAATAGAATACGGAACCCCATCCCAACTAATCCACCTGATAATCGTGAGAGCGTCTCCCTCAATGATCAGTTGGCGATAGCCCAAGTGATAAATAGCATGAGTAATGCCAGCCCATGCAGCCTGAACAGAAATGTCTATAGAGCTGTGACCACCAGCCGCAAGTAACCGACCCTCAGTCCCACGAATGATAAACCCAGATCCAGCAGTACGTCCAGATACATAGCCATCAAAATTCACTTTGACGTAACCCGAGGGTGGGGGCTCCCAAGAGACGAAGACAGTAGAACGGCGCGCTGCCAAAGCAGCAGAGGAGTCCCAGTGNGACAGAAATGTCTATAGAGCTGTGACCACCAGCCGCAAGTAACTGACCCTCAGCCCCACGAATAACAAACCTAGAACTAGCAGTACGACCGGATACATAGCCATCAAATTTACTTTGACGTAACCCGGGGGTGGAGGCTCCCAAGAGATGAAGACCGTAGTACGGTGCACTGCCGAAGCAGCAGGGAGTCCCAGTGACCAGGCCCGTCAAAGTGAATGCCAAAATGGCAGAGTGTGTACTCCATAGTATGAAAGAGAGCACGGCGGAGAACCTCCTGAGGTGAGGTCGTCTTCTCAGCAAAGACAGTCTGGTTCCGAGACAGCCAAATATGATAAGCCAAATAGGCTGATAAAACACCCTAAAGCGGGATCACTCTGGATAACCAAACGATAGCATGCAGAAAAGAAAGCCGGGTGGGTCCATCCTCCGAGAGCCATGGGGTAAAGTGGGTCAACTGCCATATCTGAGACGCACGAGGACACATAAATATGACATGATCAATCGATTCATCCTGCATTCCATATATTGGGCAGAGAGACAGTATAGAAAGACCACGATAGCCAATAGGGAACGGGTAGGTAGGCGATCCCACATAAGCTTCCATAAAAAGAGCTGAATCCTAGGGTGTACTGGCAACCGCCAAATCCAGGCAACATCACCAAGGCCCAAAGTCTGAGAATGGAAATGGGAAACCAAATCCCTAGTGGGGGCTCAAGGAAGATAGGATCGACGCCAAAGTCTGATGTCTGGCCCAGCAGAAAGAGGAAGAGGCATGGCGAGGATCCTATGCGCAAGCTCTGTCCCAAACAGCCGAGACACCATCAGGGCATTCCAGCCAGCACTCCTAGCAAATCAAAGATGATACAAGCTGAGAGGGTTCAACATCAGAGCTGATAAAAGTCGGCCATCGAGATAGTGGAATATCAGCTATCCATGTGTCCTGAGTAAATCAACAGAAGTCCATCCCCAATTATGCAATGAATATCAGGTCATAAGTAGGGGCAGCCTGCAAATCGCACGCCATAAGAAAGAACATCCGCGGGGGAAGCTGAAGGCCGAGTTAGTAGTCAAGCCACTGTATCTGCCACGCATGATCGAACTCCAGAAACAATGAGGATCCAGCAGGAATCTGGAAGCGTGCCTCGCCATAATAGCCTCTCGACGAAGCACCAAAGACTGGATCCCAAGACCGCCCTTACGAGTAGACAGACAAACAATGTCCCAAGCTAATAATGAATACATGACCCTCCTGCATAGATGCCCAGAGAAAGTCTCGTATGCGTCTCTCAATCAGGCGGAGGCAGGTAGTCGGAATCAAAGTATTGGATAACAGATAGAGAGAAGCAATGTAAGAATAGAGCAGATCAAGGTGACCCCCCCATCATAGAAAGTCCCGAAACCTGCCATCGATCCAACCAAGCAGAAATCCGATGATCAAGGTCCCCAAAATCTTGTTTCCGGGGCCACCACCCCATAATGGGAATGCCAGGTAGGTCAGGCGGTCAGAGGAGGTCGAGATCCCAAATAACTGGGAGATAGCAGCACGACAACGGGGAGAGGTCGAAGGGCTGAAGCAAAGAATAGATTTCTGCAAGTTAACCTGTTGCCCCGAGGCCAGGCAATAAGACTGAATAATAGCAGAACAGGTAGCTGCATTCTGAACAGAAGCTGGGCTCAGCAGAATACAGTCATCAGCAAAGAGAAGATGAGTAAGTGGAGGTCCATGAGGCCCAGGCATATAAGGCAGCAATCGAGATGCCCCAACCGCCTGATTAAGAGCACGAGACAGATCATCAGCACACAGAATGAAGGAATAGAGAGAGGGTAACCCTGGCGGAGTCCGACAGCAGAGGAAAAAAACTCATCGGACTACCATTAATAATAATAGAAAAGGAGGCCCTTGGACACATGCCATAACCCATTCATGAATAGATCAGCAAAACCAAACTCCCGTAGCGTGTCGAAGAAAAGTCCAACTCATCCTGTCATAAGCTCTCTCCATATCTAACTGAACAGCCATGAGAGACTGTCGACAAGTGGCTCACTGGAGGTCATGCATAAACTCCTGGGCAATAAGTGCATTATCAGTGATACTGCACCCACGGATAAAAGCCCCTGCTCCGGAGAGATCAGACGAGAATAACCCCCTGCAATCGAGTAACCAGGATGCGAGCGCAAACTTTATATAGAGTGGTACATAAGCTGATCGGCCTATAATGTTGGGGAAGTAGAGCATTCCCTTCTTGGGAACTAGGGCAAGAAAAGTCCTCTGCCAATCTGAAGGAATAGCTCTGGAAGAAGACAGACTGAATAGCCAAGATGACATCCTGCCCAACAATATCCCAGAAGTAGCGGAAGAAAAATGGCGGAAAGCCATCAGGACCAGGAGCTTTGTCAGGTCCCAGAGCCCAGACCGCAGAACGAATCTCCTCGGCAGACCTTCCGAATCAAGAGACCATTATCATTCTCTGAAACCCTGACAGCTCGGGTAGTGGTGAGAATGGGGAGTCAGAGGCAAAGACCTCCGACCAGCGAGACTGAAAGAAATTGAGAATCTGCTACCGAATAGCCCCCTCATCATCAAGAATATTACCATCCTCATCACTAATCTGCCATATCGATTGCAGCACGCCTAGCCACAGTGGCCTGGTGAAAGAACCTGGTGCTATGATCTCCATCCTTGATCCACTAAACCCGGGACCGCTATCGCCAATAAGTCTCCTACTGCCGGCAAGGAATGATGCAAAGCCAAGATATGAGAAACTGAAGATCAGGCTCAGTTAGGAGACCCTCCGCATCCTCCTTAGCCTGAAGAGTAGCAATATCGGCTTCCACAGCCTGGACTTGCTGCATGAGATCCCCCACCTCACTTCTATCATCTTAAGAGTCTGCGTTTAGTGAGCTCTAAGCGGCGAGAGAGCTGATAAGTAGAAGTCCCTTTAATCGGCATATGCCACACCTGACTTATGAGGGACCGAGTCGAAGATAATACGTCCAAAACTGCTCAAACGAAAAGGCCCTTTCCTATGAGATGACAACTCAGTAGAGATAAGGAGGGGACAGTGGTCCACGCAATGAGGGAGATGAGTAGTAGTAGCACAGGAAAAGGACAACAGCTAGGATGAGGAGGCCAAAGCCCGATCCAGCCGCTCCCACACCCGAGCAGACCCACTTCGGTTATTACACCAAGTAAACTACGGCCCCAAAAATTCCAGATCAAAAAGGCCAGCCGAGGAGATGAAGGAGCGAAATTCCATGGAGTTTGGAGAATCCACAAATCTCCGTCCCCCACGCTTCTCAGAAGCATCCAAAATACAATTGAAGTCATCAGCAATGAGAGTGGGGAGACCCTGGCCTAATAAAGTGAGAATCTCCCCCAAAGATCGCGTCGTTGACGAAAGTTAGTACTGGCATAGACACCCAGAAGCAGCCAGGCGGAGTGATCCCCTCCGATATAACCAGGGCCACATGCTGGGGACTATGATGAAAGGCATCAACTCGGATATCAGGTTCCGCCATAGGGCCAAGATACCCCCAGAGAGACCATTAGCTTCCACTGCATAGGAAGACCAATTACGGGAAACTTGCCGTCAAAACGCTGAAGACTAGTTTGGACAGACGAGTTTCCAACAAGACACATATATCAAAATGATGAATCTGCAGAAGCCTACCAAAGGAGGAGCGAAAAGATGGTTTCAATGCTCCTCGAACATTCCATATGAGAATCTTCATAAGGAAAGAAGCAAGGTAGCCTTAGGCCCCACCCTGAGCCGCCATCATAACCCTGTCTGAGTGGTCTTCCGAATAGGACACTGCACCTGGAGTCCATGATCAGGCAACTGACACACTACCTGATCAGGAGGAACCGGCTGCTGAACTGACTCCATTGGGACCACATCATTCAGAACCTTAGAGTGAGATCCTTCTTCCCGAGTGATAGAAGGGGATGCAACAATGGTATCTTGACCCTAGGGGAGTCCAGATTCCAAAGGAGGAACCACTTCCATTGAAGGGCCTTTACCTAGGGTAGACACCCGACCCTTGCCTTTCAAAGCCTTAGGTGACAGCCCGGGCCCACCAAACTCAGCAGCCCGGGCCTGTTTCAGGGAAGCTAGATTGGCATCCACCCGGACCTTAGAACAACCGGCCCAGCGGTCGATCCAAGAAGGCTAAAAGGATTAGTGGCCACTTTCCCACCCATAAGTAGCTGAGAACCATGGTCAGCACTAGAATCAGTATTCTGAACCCCAGAGGGAGACACTACCAGAGCATCAAAAGACTGGGCCTTAAATTGGAAAATAGAATCTGACGATTGCTGCTTATCGTTCAGCATAATTGGAAGAACTTCCTCCTGCCCTTAGAGACCTTCTGCTGTTCAGGAGTCAAAGAGTCCCCAAAGAGCCCACGGGAGCCGAGTTGATAAAATTCTCAGAGTCTACAGTAACCGGCACGGGGGGATTCACCGGCACGGTCCCTTTCCCCCTGGTGTTCTGAATTGACGATGACAACATTGGAATGGGAAGGTGACGACACAGCTCTCCTGCGAGAGACCTTACCCGGTTTCAGCCAGCCCTCCAACTCTCCCTGAGGCGCCACTGGAACCTTACCAGAAGACTCCCCGCCTGAAACCTTACCCGATAAGTCCCCAGCATTAACCCGAATAGGGGGAGGCTTCCAAACACGGAGGGCTGCCATCCAGGAGCCATATTGAGGAGCTGCCGCAGAGGACTCGGAGCCGTTGAGGACGAACACGGACCAGTCAAGTGAAGAGATCCACAGTGCGAGCAGATACTGTCAACATGCTCATATGCAAATTACTGCCAGAAAGGGGATCCATGAGCTCTGAATCTCGCCCTCGGCCAGAGAGGCTTTCTCAAATCAACTTTGACACTGACACGAGCAAAGCTTCCTCTCCGCCTCTCCTTCGTGAAAGCATCAGCTTCCACAAAATGACCAGCCACCGATAGAATACTTTGGAGAGTCTCCTCATTCCAGTATTCAATCGGAAGGTTTAGGAGGCAGATCCATAACAGAGCATAGCACAATGCATCATCTGTAGGGATGAAATTAGGACGCCATTCCTTCATCGCGAGCAATTGACCGTTCGCAACCCATGGCTGCTTCATAGCAGTGCCTCTGGCAGCCGGGAGTTCAAATTTCAGCAAGATTGTTTAGTGAGCAAGTGAGATGAAGTCAATCTGGCCAGCAAGTTTCGCCCGACGAAATTCCCTGATCACCGCTTCCGGGGGAACTCATCTTGACAAAGACCTCACAATCAACCCTGACGCAGTCCAATCCTCGTCTCCCGATCGATCGCCATCGTGGGAAGCTGGATAATCTTCGGAAATAGATGTTCCAACCCCGCAACTACAGCAGGGGACGACAACGGAGCAGACCAGGTAAATGAGCTCCATCCCTTGCGTCGCAGCGGCGCTCCGTGGTCCAAACGACCATCACCACCGGAGGAATAACAGAGCTGCCATCGGCCATCGATAGCAGAGCACCGATCTCCTGCACCATCGGAACCACCGAAGATCAAGACGAAGAATTTCTGCAACACTAATCTTAAAGAAGCCAAGTTCTTCGCGAATGATGCTTTAAGAATAGGGCACATCAAAATCACTGTAGCAAACCAACTGTAGCACTAATCGCCCCAGAAATCGCCAACTAATCGCCCCAGAAATCCTTCATATTTGTTTAATGGACTTGTAAGATGAGAAGAATGCCTTTGTGGTATAGCATGCAAAGAGGCACCCATGTTGATGACCCAAATAAGCTAAGAAGAAAGGTGATATTAATGCAACTATCATCACAATTATCCACAGTGCTTATATATATCATTACGAAGTGTTACAATGGCGGCTTTCTTGTTATCTTCTTTTCTTTCCCTTCTTTAATATCCTTTCTCATTGTCTAGTACTCCTTTTCTATGTGTCCTTTCATTTTGCAATGGTAGTATATAAGATTCATTCATGACCTAGACTTAGTTATAGATTCAGAGCACTTTTCTTTGCCCTTTGATATTTGATCGATCTATTTTTTCGATGATAAAAGCTTGTGAGGTAGATGATTCAAAGGACTTTTATTCTTCTCATTCAGCAAACTTATTATAAAATTGCTCATGGTCACAATTCCTTCGAGTGCCAAATTGCTAAGAGAGATAACAAGTATTTTATATGATTATAAAAAAAGTTAAAGTACCAACAATGCTTGTAGCCCATTATCTAACACCATCTTCATTGAAGCAAGTTAATTCACAATACTTTGAACCTGATTTAGAAACTCGGCTATAAACCCTCCATTCTTATATTTCAAATTTACTAACTTCTAAATCAAAAATGTATATTTCTAACTGTCTTCCTTTCATACAAGTTATGTAGCTTTTTTCGCAAATACTTAGCAGATTCATTTGATACAAGATGGAATATAACATTATCTAATAATTATCGAATAATTATCGAATGGTAGCAATGGCTTTCCAAGCCATTCATTTCCATTTATCATCAGACATATCCTTTACTTGTGTTCATCTCTTTCAATGGGAGCATACAAATCTTTACAATGACATCTTCCATCTTGGGTTTCCTTGTAATCTAATTGTTTCCAATGAAAGATATACCATTCAATTCCTAATACTTGAATCCATCTTCAATCTATGTATGAAAAATCTTCAATTAAGTATTCTGATTCTAGTTTTTAGGAAACCAATCATTTCCCTATATGCCATAGATTACAGATACTAGAAAGAGTATCAAAGCAGAAATAGAGATAAATAACTTGATATAAACAATTACCAATAAAAGTACTATCAAAAGATAAAGCAAACCAAGATTTTTATGTAGAAAAAGCCATAAGGCTAAGCTTAGAGTAATCTAATCCATTATGTGCAATAATGGGATTAGAATATTTTTTCTAACTAATACGAGAGGCATACAATCATTAAGAGAACCGACATCTCTTTGATTACAAGTAAAGGATCACTTTTGAATGAAACCGAAGAAAAATAAAGATGAAAAAACCTCACCATAGAGAAGAATTGCTTGAATAGCATCATACAACAACCCAGCGAAGTGAATTTGATGTTCATTCTTCAACTAGAGGATTTAAAATGGTTTCCTTCTTTTTTCATCCGAACTCATACTCTTCTTCTCGCAAGAGACCTAAGAAAATCATAGTTTTTTCTTTGTTCTCTTGTGAAGAAGATTTAGAAAGAACTTAAAATATGAATGTTACTTGGGTTAACCTAATTTATTTATTTTTTAAGCTTAAATACATTGGAAGCAAATAACGAACCCATTTAGTAGTGTGTGAGTTCAATGTACATAAAAGGAAGGACACTATTAATGGAGATACAATATCATGAGTTTTTTTTTTTGTATACAAACGGATGATCACATTATTCTAGCTAGCATGAGTTAAACCGAATGTGTTGTTGAAAAGATTCGCTCCAACTTGGGTGCGGTCCAACTTCGGATCAGAACGCCGATCTTTCGCCCGGGTTGAACCTGCAAGACAGTCCTCACACAGAGAGTGTCGGGGATGGCTTTCTGCGAAAGACCCTCAACACCCAAGTCAGTAAAGATTCACAGTAAGCAGATGTGAGGAGAAGGCTCTCGCGGAAGAGTTCCTCAAGAAATGGCCTCTCGAGAGCTCTGAGCTCCGCTTGAGCTTCAATGGAGTTTTTCAGTAAGAGTGTCAGTGTAAGTGTACCTAAAGAGCTTTAGGACAAGGGTATTTATAGGTTGCCGGTGTGACGATAGGCAATTACCTGATTCCTTGGGCATGTTGCAGAGGGTCCGAAATCATCAAGATTCGAATCGAGTTTGTTATGAGGCTGGTAGCATCAGTATCTGGTTAGTTAGAGAATTGACGGCTAGAGAAGCTAGTTGATGCTTTGAGATTCGATGATTTTATAGGCTCTAAGCCACTTCTGATACTATTGGCATAATTTTTGCTCAAGATCGTTAGGGGCCTTCATGGCTGAAATCTGGTAAGACTATTATGAATTTGAATTCTCCTGTGCTTGGTTCCGCAGGGGCTCGGGGATACCTCGGTTCTGCCGAGGAATATGATGATACCGCGGCTCTGCCGAGGCATATAAATACTTCGGTCCGGCCAAGATAGGAAGATGGCTCGGGGGATACCTCGGCTCTGTCGAGGCATATGAGGATACTTCGGCTCTGCCGAGGCATGAATTCTTTGGTCTGGCCAAGATAGGAAGATAGCTCGGGGGATACCTCGGCTCTATCGAGGCATATGAATACTTCAGCCTGAAGGTGGCTTGGCCTGAGATGGTTCAGTCTTACTGAGGTGTATCAGCTCTTGTTTTTTTTAGATATGACAGCTGGTTCATCGAAAATCAAAATGGTTTCGACCTTTTTGTTGTATGTATGAGTGTTGGCATGATGACAATTTTATTCCTCATCACATGCCCTCACTTCCTACTCCGAAGTGTAAGTTCGGATTTAGGGATTAGAGTCTAGGATAACTTCATTCAGATGGACGGATTCAGAGGGGTGTGCAATGATGGTCTTATAAATGCCGCATCGTCATTTTGTCATTTTTCTCGGTGGACAAAGCGAAAAAGTCCTTCGTTTCTTGTGGGCAATGATTGGGGGAGCAACACATGACAATTCCCGATGTCTAAGGCATCAAGCTGGCAATTCAGAGATTTGAGGATTCTCGGCAACGATGCGTTACCCTTCCATCAAGGTAGTTTAAAAGGAGGGCTATGGGGGAGGTCATCCCCTTTGCACTACCTTTTTTCCCCTCCTCCCAAGGTTCACCTTTTTTTATTCTTGTGATTCCATTCGAAGCTTGTTCCTTCCGACTTAGAAATATGAAAGGCCCAAATGACGTAGCTTCTGTAATGACCGTGGAGGATTTGGATAGGGTTCATCAGAGGTACCGAGTTCCTCGGGACATTGCTCTGTGAATACCACAATCTGAGCAGAGAGTATCGGAGCAGCTAGGGCTCGAGTTTTTGTCTATGAAGATAGCCTAAGGGCGGGCCTCCGGTTCTCCCTCCCTCTGCTGATGAAGGAAATAATGAGATTTTACAACATATATATGTCCGACGATGGTGGCCTCGAATAGTTGGCACAACATTGTCGGGTTCATTTCTCTGTGCAGCCATATTGGGGTGACAGCGATGCTCCCCATGTTTAGGGTCTGGTATAGTTTGGTCTCAGAGAGGAGCTCCGAGTGGCCTTACATTGGGCCCCGAAAGTCGTTTAAGATGATAACAGATAATCCATCTTCCATAAAGGAGTGAAAATCCCAATTCTTTATCGCCGAGGGAACATAGACTTTGATTTTTTTCAGGATTTGGATGGATTATACGAAGGACTCAGATGCTCGCTTGGAGTTATCTGAGCAAGAGAAAAAGAATTTGCTCACCCTTCGTAGCGGTCGGGTGTTCTCAACCAGTGATCTCTTGACAGATGATGCCCTTTTGCCGTCGGACTTAGCCCGATCGACTCTCAAGGTAGGCTCCTATCCCTTCTGCTCATTAGTTGTATCTTTGGTGATCTGGCCATAAGCTAAATCATCCTCTATTGGGTATGTAGCTGAAAGGTTGGATTTCGTGAGTCGAATAAAAGGGGAGCTAGGCAAGTGCCAGAGGGGATTTGGTTTCGGAAGGCATAGATCTGAGAAGAAATCTTCCCTTTTCAGGTCGCACTCAAAGGAGACAAGACGAGACAAGGTCGGTCGGCAATCCTTTGTGCTAGAGGAGGAGGATGCGGCATTGTCAACAGTAGTGGAGGCAATAGCGCCGGCAGTGGTGGAGATGGTGGCGCCGATGATAGCGAGGATGGCAGCACCAATGACGATGGAGCCAGTGGAGGGTGAGGCTCCCCTATTAGAGGGGGAACTAATGAAAGTGGAGGAACATACAGTCGAGGCTGAGTTGAGAGTTGAGGAGAAAATCATCGAAGCACTCCGCTCGTCGATAATGGTAGCATTAGATGATTTGGATGGAATGCCACCGACCAAGTTGATGGCTCAGTCATTTGAAAGCGGGGAACCGTACCTGGAGAAAGCTAGCAGCCCTAGGTCACCATCTACTCATGCAGAAATGCCCGCAACTCCAACTGAGGAGGTGAGGGGGGTGGCTGCAAATGTAGAGGTGCCAGAGGAGCCTTCTGCTGAAGGATATCCTCCCGAGGGGTTGTGGGAGGTCGAGGCTAAGGTGGTGTTGAGGATGGAGGGAATGGAGAAGGAACCCATGGGTCAGAAAGGGCTTTTGGAGGAGGAAGAGAACCGAAGTGAGAGCTTCCTAACTAAGATGTCAGGAAGAAAAAATAAGCAAGTCGAGATTTCTCGTGCTGAAGCCTCCCACATCGCAGTCCTAGTCGAGGAGGCGAGATGCATTGGGGCTCCTCGAATTGAAACCTCACAAGCCAAGTCTCCGGGGTTAAGTTTGCTTAATCCGGATGTTGAGGAATCAGTAGCCGCGTTGATGCGGTCTGCTTTGTATGAGAAGGATGATTCCCCCACTGAAGATGACATCGTCTACGCAGTGTTTGGGCATGATGGCTTGCCGAGCAACATCGAGTTTCTGTGTGAAGTCGACAATCATACGCTGGCCAAAATAGCGTCGGCTTATGCCTCTAGAGTAAGTAGGAGTCTTTAAGCGCTCCATTTTAGAAAGTGGTTTGATCTGGCCATAATTTTCCGCTCAAGATCGTTAGGGGCCTTCATGGCTGGAATTTGGTAAAACTATTATGAATTTGAATTCTTCCACGCTTAGTTTCACAAGAGCTCGGGAATACCTCGGTTCTACCGAAGAATATGAGGATACCTCGGCTCTGTCGAGGCATATGAATACTTCGGTCCGACCAAGATAGGAAGATGGCTGGGTGATACCTTAGCTCTGTCAAGGCATATGAGGATACCTCGGCTCTACCGAGGCATATGAGGATACCTCGGCTCTACCGAGGCATATGAATACTTCGGTCCATCCAAGATAGGAAGATAGCTCGGGGGATACCTTGACTCTATCGAGGCATATGAATACTTCGGCCTAAAGCTGGCTTGGCCTGAGGATTGATAAATGCACAAATAATCATCATAAACCTATTAATTAATAGGTCAAAGTACCTATTATTATTTAATATTTAAATATTTTATATAATATTTTAGATTAAAACCTCATCAACTTAAAGAGCTCGATTTTAGAAGTTCAACAATGCAAACGACACTCAAATCAGACTTAAAATGAGCTCGAAATTAAATTTACAAGGATTTATCTTTATCTACATGCAAATAAAGCAAACTCGGTAAACCAATTGCCGAGTTCAATCGCAGTTTTCACAGATTCGTTTTTCTCTTCCGATTTTTCTTTCATTCTAATCCCATCACTCCACCAACCAATTAGGAAATAAATTAGATTGAAGACTCTCAAATTAGAAGGAGAATCGTCCGTTATCTCTCTGAAATCTCTTCGTGTTTCGTTCGGATGCCAAATCGGGAAAGAATCTCAAATTTGGAAGGAAATCAACGCATTCTCTTCGTATTCATGAAACACGCAGCATCTGATATGGATGTTCATGATCTCTCCATGATTTCTCCGCGTCTTCTCCGCATTTATGGATCACACAAACAAATCGTCCGCAATCTCTTTGCATTCGTCCGGGCTTTGAATCAGATCTGAAATAGTTAGGAAGCCGCATTATTTTTACATCCAGGCGTCTGGTATGGAAACAGAGAGGCATGATCTCTCCGTGATTTCTTCGTGTTCTCTTCACGTCCTTTCTGCATATGAGCATTTATAAATAGTTCTGGCTGGGCAGATATGAGATCCATCCCGAACAGAGGAAGAAGGATAGGCATTCATGAGGCGATTGTGCGCTCGGGAGTCCAGGAAGATGTTCTCTTGGTTCGGAGTTCTGGGAGGCACTGGTCCAGTTCAGGAAACAAGGATCTGGGGAGTTCGATCTGAAAGCAGATCCAAAGCTGCTATTGCCTTCTTGATGCTGTTGTCTTCTTGATGTCAGAGAAGAAGATTTTTTAGTTTTAATTTTTATGTATTCCTTTGGATGCTTTAAAATAAAATATTTATTTATGTTTAATTCTTAGTGAATTCTTTTTAGTGAAAATAATTCTTGACTGGTCTATTCTTAGAAGGGACGGCCGTGATCTATGGATATGGGCCGTGGTCTCATTAAGATAGATCATATCTTAATTATTCTCATTATCTATTTATTTAAATTTTTAATTACATAAATTTAATTTAAGATAATCACTAAAGTCCATATGGATTCGATCCCTTACTCTCGCTACTCTATTAGTGAAATTAAGGTGTTTTAATCATTACTGCGACACACATCAGATTTTGGCGCCATTGCCGAGGACTTAAGTGTAGTTATTTAAAAAAATATTAAAAAAATTAATTTTTTTTAAAAAAAAGTTTATCATGAATTTTCTATTAATTTTATTCTTATTTTTAGTTACCTTAATTGTTAGATTTTCTTATTTTCTTTTTAACATAAAAAATTTATTTTCCTTCTGATCACAAATCCACTTTTAACCTAATCAACTTTTTTTTAATTAATGTAACTAAAAAAAAAACTTGAAGGAAAACCCTAAGACACTTTCCATAAAACATAATTAATTTTTTTTTAAAAATAAATAATAAAATAATAAAAATTTAAAAATTATTTTATTTATTTTTTTATGCTTAGATTGACTTAGGTAAATTTATTTTCTGCAAAACTTAAAATATTTTCATTGACATCTCATAATTTATTAGGGAATTAGAAACTTAACCACAAAAATCTTTTAAAAAAAGTAAGTAGATTAATTTCTTCAAGAGCTTGACATCTGTTTTTGCATAGCATTTTCATAATTAACTTTAAGGGCACAAACCCCTAATCAAGATAAGGTGGAGAGTTGATTACCCTTCCTTGGCCCATAAACCATATCCTTCATTTTGCATTAACCCAAGCCTTTAATTTTAAAATTAACTAAACGTCAGCCCCTAAGGAACTCGAGCTCAATAAGACAAGGCACCCAAAAGAGTTGGACCGGGTTGAGATCAATTGCTTAACTGGTGTCTAGAAAATGAGAGGAAAGTGATTACTTAATTGGTTCCATTCACTTACCTAGTAAGTGACGGGGGACCTCCACTGACCTTATTCTTAACTGGCTAGTTGATCAGCTAATTTTTGACTTGGAGTGCTCCAAGGTGGTATTGGAAGTTAGGAGCTGTCTAGATTTAGGTTAAGCCTAGGGTAGAGAGTTTAATCTTTATTAACTTGATTGCTAATAATTATTAAATCCTAATTAAATTAGTCTTCATTCCTCTTAGTTTTAGGAATCTCTTAGGATACTTCTTTTAGAATCTTCTCCTTTTTCTTCTATTACATTAGTAAAAAAAAATTGAATTAATTTTGCTTTAGAGTATACCGATTGGGTATATGCTTGGTTGCCGATCGTTACAACCTAATCTCATACCCTAGATCCTGAAATAGAGAAAACCTTTAGAGCAGACTTAGAATTATGGACCCTAATAACTAAAATAATCTACCACGACAGTTAAAAGAGTATTTCACTCCTTCAAAATATACCTACTCTCCTGCATTCAAGTACCTCCAGTGGAGGCCACTTAATATAAGATCAAGTCAAGTGTGATTCAAATATTACCTTCATTTTATGGACTTACAAATGAGGATCCATACAAATACTTAGATGAATTCTTGAAGATTTGTTCGACCGTAAAAATTCAAAATTTTTCTGACGATGCTCTTAGACTTAAGTTGTTCCCATTTTCTTTTAAGGACAAAGCCAAATATTGGTTAAATTCATTAGTTACTATAACATTTCAACTTGGGATCATCTTCAGAGAGAGTTTCTTAAGAAATACTTTCCTATAGGAAAAATGAATCAAATTAGAAAAGTCATACAAGTTTTTTTCAGACTAATGGCGAGATGTTTCATGAGACAGGAGAGAGATTAAAAGAATTGATTAGAAAATATCTGCATCATGCCATACCTAAATGGCAGTTAGTTCAATGTTTTATGATGGATTGTCAGAAAAGTACCGGCAAATGGTTGATGCTTCATGTGGTGGGACATTTATGTTAAAGAATGAACATGAAGCTTGGTAACTCTTTGAGACATTGAGTGAGAATTCATTACATCACATGTCAGTCTCTCATAGAGACCCTCCATAGAACCTAAAAGATGTGGAATATATGAAATAGGTCATTCTATAGATATCTATACTAAGGTAGATGAACTGTCAGAAACTTGACCGAATTCTACAAGTTGGAAACACCTCTTCCCCATTTATTCAAAATCATGATGTTTGTATAATCTACTCAAGTCCGACTCATTCTACAGGTGAATGTCCACTGCATACCAATTTTCTGAGCTTGTTCAAGAGCAAGCCCACCAAGCCCAAACCCGATTGGCTCTAGAATAGGAAATGATCCATATGCGAATACTTACAATCCTGGCTAGCGAAATCACCCAATTTTTCTTGGAAACCTCACCTATAACCAATTCATCATCAATCAGACCTAATAATCAGGAAACCAATTTTAGAAGCATGCCATATTCACAATACCCAAACATCCCACAACTTCCACCAAATAATCATCCTACTTTCGAAGACAAGGTGTTACAAGCATTGAAAGGGCTAGAAATGAATCAAATCCTTCACTCCCACACACAATCTATTGCTAAACTAAAAACTCAGATAGGTCAATTAGCCACAGCATTTAGTAGAAGGGAGGAGGGTAAGTTACCTAGTCAGCCTATCGATAACCGAAAGGACAATTCATGGCTGAAGTTCAATAGTCCTGACAAATTTCCAGAACATGCTAAATCAGTCATGACTCTAAGAAGTGAAAAAACATTGAACCCACCTGAACTAACCCAGAAGTTAGAAGTGGCTAAACCGGAAAAGAAAAGAAATGAAGAAGAAAAGAATGCAATGATCAAGCAATCACACCTAAACCCCATTTCCTAGTGCTTTAGAATCTCCTTTGTCTTTGGATAAGAAGAATATAAAAATGAATGAGATGCTTGAGCTATTTAAGCAAGTCCAAATAAACTTACCTCTTCTCGATGGTATCAAGCAAATTCAGCTTATGACAAATTTTCGAAGGATCTATGCACACAAAAATGGAAAGCCAAGACATAAATACCAAAAAAGATCTAGTTGAATGAGCAAGTCAGCTTAGTTGTTCAGCAAATAACCCCACCCAAACTAAAAGATCCTGTACCTTGATTATATCATGTGTCATAGGGAACTTCACAATCAAAAAAGCATTACTAGATTTGGGTGCGAGTGTAAACATTCTCCCAAGTTCAGTGTATGAGTTATTCAGATTGGAGAGTTGAAACCCATGACGATAACACTACAATTGGCAGATAGATCAGTCAAAGTACCTCATGAATATTGGAAGATGTATTAGTAAAGGTAGATGAATTTTATTTTCCTATCGACTTTCTTGTATTAGATATGGAATCTAGTGGTAATTCTAACCAAATTCCCATCATTCTTGGAAGACCTTTTTTGGCTACCGCTAATGCATGTATAAATTGTAGAACGGGTGTGATGGATGTATCTTTTGGAACCAAGAAGATGAGATTAAATATTTTTAATGCTTCCAAGGACCACCTGTGTATGATTTAAATGAAGTAAACATGATCGAAGAAGTTGTAGATAAGAAATTTTAAAGTTTGCTTGATTCGGATCCTTTACGAACATGTCTTACACATTTTGGAATAGATGACTTTGATATTGATGAGTACACCAAAGAGATAAACCTGTTATTAGAACCACCTAAGTTTGACACCATCCCTCCTTGGACTATAAAATATGAACCACTTCCAACTAAACCAAGCCCTTTAATACCATCCTTGGAAGCACCATCCCGACTAGAATTAAAACATCTTCTTACTGACTAAAAATATTTGTTCCTTACCCAATGATACCCTTCCGGTAATCATTGCATCTACCCTAACCTCTGAGCAGAAAGATAAATTGGTAGATGTACTTAAAGAACATAAAGAGGAAATTGGATAGACAATAGCTGATCTTAAGGAATTAACCCTTCCGTTTGCATGCACCATATTCATAGTAAAATTAAGCCAAACCACATAGAGACATGCAACGGAGGTAAATCGAACATGAGGGATGTTGTTAAGAAAGAAGTAGTAAAACGGCTTGATGCTGGTATCATTTATCCAATTTTGGATAGTCAATGGGTTAGTCCAATCGAAGTACTACCTAAAAAGTTGGGTATTACCGTGATTGAAAATGAAAAGGGCGAATCAATTCCTACTCGCACATCAACTAGTTGGAGAGTGTGTATAGATTATCGAAAGTTGAATGCCGTGACTAGGAAAGACCACTTCCCTTTGCCTTTTACCGACCAAATTCTGGAACGGCTAGCGGGACAAAGTTTCTTTTGTTTCTTAGATGGATATTCAGGATACAATCAGGTCCCAGTATTTCCTACAGATCAAGAAAAGACCACCTTCACCTGTCCCTTTGGAACATTGCCTTTAGACGCATGCCATTGGTCTTTGTAATGCACCGCCACTTTTCAACGATGTATGTTGGTCATATTTTCTGATATGATTGATCAATTTTTAAAATATTTATGGATGATTTTTAGTTTTTGGTGCTTCATTTGATAGCTGCCTCAAGAACTTGACTAAGGTATGAAACGATATATAAATGAATTTATCCTAAGTTGGGAGAAGAGCCATTTTATGGTTCATGAGAATTGTGCTCGGACACATTGTTTCAGAGAAAGGAATTGAGGTTGATAAAGCCAAGGTTGAATTGATCTCAAATCTACCACCCCCAACCTCAGTTAAACAAGTACGATCTTTCTTGGTCATGCTTTTTACAGACGCTTCATCAAGGATTTCAGTAAAATTTCTCGACCTTATGTAATTTGCTGGCCAAAGATAGTTCTTTTAATTTTGATAAAGATTGTCTAACAGCCTATAATCCTGCAAACTGCTTTGACCACTGCACCAATTATCAAGCCCCAGATTGGACCATACCTTTCAAAATCATGTGTGATACTTCTGATTATGCTGTAGGGACAGTTCTAGGATAGAAACTCAATCGAAAACCCCATGTAATTTATTGTGCTAGCAAAACTCTTTCAGATGCACAAGTAACTATACTACCACTGAAAAAGAATTACTAGCAGTTGTGTTTGCCTAAAAAATTTAGATCATATATGTTAGGGTCTAAGGTCTTAGTTTACTTGATCATGCAGCATTAAGCATTTGTTATCAAAAAAGGATACAAAACCTAGATTGATTAGATGGATCCTTCTACTACAGGAATTTGACTTAGAAATTTAGATAAAAAGGGTTCCAAAAATATGGTAGCAGATCATATCTCTAGAATCTCAGTGGAATATAACAAAGAAATAATCAGAGATAAGTTTTCTTATGAGCAACTTTCTCAATTTTTCATAGCAATCTTCCCTGGTTTGCCCATATTGTGAATTATTTGGCAACAGAAAAAGTACATTCATGGATAAAATAAGAAAAAGATAGATTTTTCTCATAAATCAAATATTACTTTTGAAAAGACCCTGAATTATTTAAGTACTGTTCGGATCAGTGATTAGGCGATATGTCCCGAGAGCGAATTCAAAAGCATACTTAACTTTTGTCATTCTCTTGCCTGTGGGGGACATTTTAGTGGAAGGAAAACTGCAGCAAAGGTACTTCAAAGTATGTTTTATTGGCCAACTCTTTTTAAAGATGCACACAAATTTGGCAGTAATTGTCTCAATGTTAACAAACAGAAAATATTTCTCAAAAAAGATATAATGCCCCTAAACCCTATCTTGGTTGTAGAAATTTTTGATGTATGGGGTATTGATTTTATGGGCCCATTTCCTTTCTCTTTTAGATTCGAATACATTCTAGTGGCAGTTGATTATGTGTAAAAATGGATTGAAGCCATGGCAACTCGAACCAATGACCATAAAGTTGTAATCAAGTTTATTCAGCATAACATCCTTAGTCATTTTGGATGAACAAGGGCTATAATTAGTGATGGGGGTACACATTTCATGAATGTCTTGAAGGATTAATGAACAAATATAAAATTACTCATAAGGTAGCTACACCTTATCATCCCCAAACTAGTGGCCAAGTTGAAATATCAAATAGAGAAATTAAGCATATCCTTGAGAAAATGGTGAGACCCGATAGGAAAGATTGGTCAGAACGTTTGGATGATGCATTATGGGCTTATCGTCCTGCATTTAAAACTCCCATAGGAATGTCTCCTTACCGGCTCGTATTTGGAAAGGCATGCCATTTACCTGTAGATTGGAACATCGTGCATTTTGGGCCATCATGCAATTTAATTATGATATGAAAAAGGCAGGTGTTACTAGAAAACTTCAATTGAATGAGTTAGAAGAGCTACGAAATGATGCATATGAGAGCTCAAAAATTTATAAAGAATGAACCAAAGCATATCATGACAAATTTATTAATAGAAAAACTTTTAAACCAAATCAAAAAGTATGGCTTTACAATTCAAGATTACATCTTTTCCTTGGAAAACTTCATTCACGATGGAATGACCTTTTATAGTAACTCAAGTATTTCCCCATGGGGATAGAACTCAAAGATCCTAAGCAAGGGAATATTTTTAAGGTAAACGGTCAATGTTTGAAACCATATATAGAAGAAATTAATGATGGAGAAGTTGTTGAATCAATTGATTTTTGAACCCAATACTATCATAATGAGTAGCATAGTCTGGCTAAAGACTTTAAACTTAGCGCTTTGGGAGCCAACCAATTTATCAGTTATTTTAACTTTTTATTTTCTTAGTATAACCAGAGAAGAGCAACAGAAGTAGATCGAAAGAAGATGGCAACAATGAAACCTCAACCTTCAAATACTCGACCAGTAGTATCTTTCCTTGAAATTAATTTTTCTTCTATTAGACAATGAAAATTAAGTTGGGGGGTAAAATAAGTAAATCCTCGAGTAAAACTATAATCAGTATTTGTGTACCAAATTTTGTCTCGATTTGAAGTTAATCAAGCATTCTAATCATCAATGAATAATTAACGGTTATTATTTTAGAGATACTGAGGAACAAATTATTAAGGAAACCTAATAAAAGATAGGGTTTAGCCCAAAAAAATTTAGAATAATTTCAGACCTCTGACCACTGATCTTAATAGTACAATCTACTTAATAAGGGTATGGGTGAAAATGTCATTCAAAAAAAAAGAGAGAGAGTCTCTCTTAAAGTTAATAAATTAGGTTCTTAGCATCTTTCACTAAGTAACCAGGCCCGTCACCTAAGCAAGTGATGTTGTTCGCATAAAAAGGTGAGAATGTGAAAGAACCTAAGTAAAGTCAGTCCTACCTGAAGCCTTTTTGACTCAGTCAGTAAGTCCGAGGGGTGTTTTACACCTAATGCCCTAAAACCAACTGGTTTGGGAGCCATTGGCCTAAAGCTCACTACAAGGGTCAATTAGAAAGCAAGGGATTAGGACATTGCACTAACTTTACACATAAATAAATAAATAAATAAGAGACTAAATTATAAAAAGACATTACACCCAACCCAAATTAAGTTAAAGGACTTAAACAGAGAAGTGAAAAGTTGGTGAAGGAAGACTTCTATAAATTCTTATGGACTGCACTCTATCACTAACTGGGTAAACTTGATAAATGAAGCACCTCTCTTATGATCTAACCGAAAATTTTGATTTTAGAATTGTAAGATAACTATCAATTCTTGGACTAGCTTGGTACATATTTTAGATTCTTATTTACTCAAGGATGAGTAAGATTCAAGTTGGGGGAGTGATAAACGCACAAATAATCATCATAAACCTATTAATTAATAGGTCAAAGTCTATTATTATTTAATATTTAAATATTTTATATAATATTTTAGGTAAAACCTCATCAACTTAAAGAGCTTGATTTTAGGAGTCCAACGATGCAAACGATACTCAAATCGACTTAAAATGAGCTCAAAATTAAATTTAAAGATTTATCTTTATCTGCATGCATCTCAAAGCAAACTCGGTAAACCAATTGCCGAGTTCAATCATTCGTTTTTCTCTTCCGATTTTTCTTCCCTTCTGATCCCATCACTCCACCAACCAATCAGGAAATAAATTGGATTGAAGACTCTCAAATTGGAGAATCGTCCGTTATCTCTCCGAAATCTCTTCGCATTTCGTTCGGATGCTAAATCGGAAAGAATTCAAATTTGGAAGGAAATCAGCGCATTCACTTCGTATTCGTGAAACACACAAAGAAATCAGCATCTGATATGGACGTTCATGATCTTTCCATGATTTCTCCACTTCTCTGCGTTTATGGATCACGCAAACAAATCATCCACAATCTCTTTGCATCCGTCTGGGCTTCGAAACAAATCTGAAACAGTTATGAAGTCGCGTTATTTCTGCATCTAGGTGTCTGGTATGGAAAGAGAGGCATGATCTCTCTGTGATTTCTTCGCGTCCTCTCCGCATATGAGCATCTATAAATAATTCTGGCTGGGTAGATGTGAGATCCATCCCAAACAGAGGAAGAAGGAGAGGTGTTCGTGAGGCGATCGTGCGCTTGGGAGTCCAGGAAGACGTTCCCTTGGTTCGGAGTTCTGTGAGGCGCTAGTCCGGTTCAGGAAGCAAGGATCTGGGAGTTCGGTCTGGAAGCAGATCCAAAGCTGCTATTGCCTTCTTGTTGCCTTCTTGATGTCAGGGAAGAAGATTTTTTAGTTTTAATTTTTATGTATTACTTTGATGCTTTAAAATAAAATATTTATTTATGTTTAATTCTTAGTAAATTTTTTAGTGAAAATAATTCTTGACTGTCTATTCTTAAAAGAAACGAGCCGTCTACGGGTACGGACCGTGCTCTCATTAAGATAGATCATATCTTAATTATTCTATTATCTATTTATTTAAATTTTTAATTGCATAAATTTAATTCAAGATAATCACTAAAGTCCCTATGGATTCGATCCCTTACTCTCCCTATTCTATTAGTGAAATTAATGTATTTTAATCGTTGCGCTACGATACGCATCAAGATGGTTCGGTCTTATCGAGGTGTATGAGCTCTTGTTATTTTTAGGCGTGACAGTTGACTGATCGAAAATCAAAAGTGATTTCGATCTTTTTGTCATATGTACAAGTGTTGGCCCCATGATAATTTTACCTCTCATGAGGATGAGTTATTCTTCCTTTGAACAAACTCGTTGGGAGTAATTCTATAACACAAACAGTGTGAGTCGTCCTTTGGACAAACTTGTTGGGAGTTATTCTATTGCACAAAAGTGTATGACGACGTGTTTGAGTTTAAATTTAATCCACACCTGCTACTTTGGGTACTGCATGTTGTCATGTGGAACCACCAGTTAACTCAAGAGAGGAGATGAAAAAAGGACAGGTCCATGATATAAGATGACGGCTCATACACTGCTCGAGCTCCGATGAAGACCAAGTTTGCTGAGGCTGCCACCGGAGATGGCATGGAGTAGAGACAGCCCTTCCATCATTTGGGCAGCTCGAGGGAAGTAGAAACCAAGAAAATTTTGTTGTTAGAGGGACCAAAACATTCTCCTTGAACAAGGAGTCACGTAGCATCAAACTTATTTTTGATGAATGGCAACGACTACACATCTTTTTCTGCGGCTCTCATGCTTCTGTCTTGGCTGAGAGAACCAGACGAGACCACAAGGCATGCATCCTAAAAAGCAGTGCGAAGTGGAGGGTTAAAGACAGCAGGGAATATAAGTCCCCTTGGACTAAACATTCACGTGGCCGGAAAGCAAATACATCTATGTGACAAGATGATTAGTTTTTTGGGGCCACTTCAGAGGGTTTTCCACCCACATCTACCCCAAGGAAAGAGCTAGGAAAGCGTTTGGACCCATGCTTGGCCCTGGGAACACGCCTATTTTTTTTCCCCCATTGGTCTCCATGATTGGTCCTTGAGGGCAACCTTTTTCCAAGCTTTCATGCTACCTTCTTAATCCTTTAACCTGCGGTAAAAGAATGGAATTAACTAAACTGACGTAGACTCTCTTCCACTCTTTTTATTGTTAAGAGGATATATCATCAAAAAGACAAGATTACTTTAACCCCAGTAACGTTATCCCTCAACATTCCCAGTAGCACTAGTGGTATATATAAAAGGAATTTATGCTCGCTCACTTTTAGCAAAGATTTATAACTCTGAGAGAAAGATGCACCCTTTCAGTGCTTAGAAGGGCCGGCCAAAAGGAAGCTCACATCAAGTTTCCTTTGGGAAAAGCTCCTTGTGGGTGTTCTTTCTCTGGGGAAAAAAAATTGAATGCAGGTATGCATTTTGAGAGGACAGGCTGTGTTAAACTTTTAAAATATGGAGTGATGCTCTCATCCAGTAAGATATAATTAAGAGAGAATACCAAAGCCATTTTTTGAACGTCTGCAACTTTTTTCTCAATCACTCTCGTTAAGGGAACCATTTTTCGTGTCTTTGTGCCACCTAACCAATGGGCAAGCAACAACCGCATCATCTGGATGTACTCAATAAGATACTGAAGGTTGGACAGCAAATTGACGACATAACAGCGGTGAACTTTACGTAGAAAACTAGCTATTATTGATTTGGTGATGAGGAGGAGGAATCTCCGAATGGACAAGCTGTGAAATTGAGGGACAAAAGGTATAACGAGGGAGTGCCGACTAATCTGGAATCTCTTATTAGAGTCCAACTCGGGCAGAGGCATTGCATGTGGATCTAAACGAACGGAAAGAAGGCAAACATAGTTTATTCCTTCAACTAGATCCCCACCAACTAGCATGAGCATTATATATATAGCATCATATATAGTTCTACCACTCATCATATATACTTTGCTTGCTCGCCTTTTGTCTTCTTTTTTGACTCAAAAACGGCATCTTGTAACGTAGATAACAGATGTAGTAAGATCTAATGAGTTCATCTATTCTTTGTTCGCATGATGCTCAGCCTTAGTCTGGTTGGTTGTGGCATATGATTTAATGTCAATAATCCGAAAATGGTCTTAGTGCATGCATGCCTCAGAAGCGGCTTTGGAATGTTTGGTTGGGTGGTTCAGAGTTAATCCTTGGACCACGGTGAAAGGTTCTTGCTGGGGGTGGTGATGGCAACGGCCACTTGGGATGCCTGCCGATTGCTCAATTCGTTGGAAAGAGATGGTTTAGTTATCTTAGTAATAACGTACCAATTCAATGGATTGATTCTCATGTAAGTGGCTTTGAAGATGCTCTCTTTAATGTGCTAGCAATAAATAAATAAATAAAGAAGATGAGCTGTTAGTTTCGGATGTGTGCTGCACAGTGCCAATCAGGTGATAGGGGATCATCTTTTGAACGGGCTATTCTCAAGAAAGGATCATCTTTCCCACTACTCTTTGTAAGCTGTGGTCAAATTAAAGGAGGAAGAAAGCATCAGCCAAAGATGAGGTGTAGCTAAGATCAGTTAACCATGGCCTTTACGTGAAATACATGGAAAGAAAGTAAAAAATTTTAAGAATTTTTTAAAATAAAAAGTTCTTTTCTTATTTTATGTTACACAACATTAATATTAGTTTTTCTTTACGAGACAACCTCTGATTTAAAAAATATTAGACTCTCATGCTAGACTTTGTAATATGCTCTCCTCCTCTTCTTCATTCTCCATCTTATGATTATTTTTTCCTTATA
>UESW01003967.1:726975-781154 GCA_900491605.1 Calamus simplicifolius | reverse complement strand
GATGGCTTGCTGAATCCAGATTTTCTGAATGGATTGGAAGAATTTATCGCATTTGCATGTAGCCAACCTGAATGGATGGATGGGCCTAGGATTAGGTGCCCATGCAACTTCCACAGGTGTCAGAATAAAGCCTACAGAGATGTGGAAACTGTTAAGGTGCATTTGTGTAAGAAGGGTTTTGTTCCTGATTACTATGTTTGGTACTGTCATGGTGAACCAGAGGATATTCCAGCAGTTGTTATAGGCCAACAAGAGTCAATTCCCGTAGATGAACCATTTGTGAATTTAAACACATATGAACAAATGGTATGAATGCATCGGGTAATGACTTCAATCAGAATACATTTATGGAAGAACCAAATCCAGAAGCACAACAATTTTACGATATGTTGCGTGCTGCCAATCAAGAATTGTATCCTGGGTGTGAGGGTCATTCCCAGTTCTCTACAGCTGCTCGAATGTTGAATATTAAGGCAGAACATCGATTATCAGAAAAGGCGTTCAATTCTGTAGCTGAGTTAATCAAAGAAATTCTGCCAAATGATAATGTTGCCGCAGACAGTTTTTACGCAACAAAGAAGTTGTTGCGTGGGCTTGGGCTCCCAGTTAATAAGATCGATTGTTGCTTGAACAATTGTATGATATTTTGGGGTGAAGACTCAGAGCTGAGATGGTGTAAGATTTGTGGGCAATCGAGGTTCAAAAACACCGAAGGAGGAGCCGGTACAAGTAGGAGGAAAAGTGTGCCTTACAAGAGGATGCATTACTTTCCTCTTACCCCACGCCTGCAGAGATTATACAGATCTGAGGCAACAGCTGCTGATATGAGATGGCATGCCGAACATGAATCTAAAGAGGATGAAATGCGGCATCCATCAGATTCAAAGGCTTGGAAGCATTTCAATGAAAATCATCCTGATTTCGCTGAAGATATAAGGAATGTGAGATTAGGTCTTTGTACCGATGGCTTCCAACCATTTGGTCAAGCGGGGCAACAGTATTCATGTTGGCCTGTGATACTGACTGTATATAACCTTCCTCCGTGGAAGTGCATGAAAGATCCTGCAATGTTTTTAACCGTTTTGGTTCCAGGACCATCAAATCCTAAGGAAAAGATTGATGTCTTTCTGCAACCGTTGGTGGCCGAATTGAAAATGTTGTGGGAAACAGGAGTGGTAGCCTACGACATTTCTATGAAACAAAATTTCTTAATGAGAGCTGCTTTGATGTGGACAATAAGTGATTTTCCGGCATATGCAATGTTGTCTGGTTGGAGCACTGCTGGACGTCTGGCATGCCCTCATTGCATGTATGATTCGGATGCATTTACATTGCAGAAGAGTGGTAAGCAGTCATGGTTTGATAACCATAGGAAGTTCTTGCCCCCAAATCATCCTTACAGGCGTAACTTGATCGCCTTCCGGAAGAACAAAGCAGTCACAAAATTTGCCGAACCGGTTAGGTCCGGCACGGATCTATTTGATTCTATAGAGCATTTGGGGTTGATGTATGCATGGGAACCAGATGCAGATAGAATAAATAGCCGTATATGTAAAGAACATAACTGGAAGAAGCGAAGTATATTTTGGGATTTGCCTTATTGGAGCACAAATCTCATCCGGCACAACTTGGATGTTATGCATATCGAGAAAAATTTCTTTGATAACATATTTAACACGGTGCTAAACATCCCGGGAAAAACAAAAGATACTGCAAAGTCAAGAGAAGAACTTAATCAGTACTGCAGAAGAGGTGATTTGAGAAGGAGTGCCGATGGGACCTATCCTAAAGCATGTTACACTCTTGACAGAAATTCACGAGAAGTTTTATGTAACTGGCTAAGAGGGTTAAAATTTCCAGATGGTTATGCCTCAAATATCGGTAGGTGTGTGGACATGCATAAGCTCAAGTTGTTCGGCATGAAGAGCCACGACTGCCATGTTTTCATGCAACGATTATTACCTATAGCTTTTCGTGAGTTGCTTCCGCAACATGTCTGGAAGGCAATTACGGAGCTCAGCTTATTCTTCAAGGAGTTATCTGCCGCAGTCATTACTTCTGCATCCATGGCAAGGCTTGAGGAGGAAATTCCAATTATTTTATGCAAGCTTGAGCGAATATTTCCTCCCAGTTTTTTTGACTCAATGGAGCATTTACCGGTTCACTTGCCATACGAAGCGAGCATAGCTGGTCCCGTGCAGTATCGCTGGATGTATCCATTCGAGAGGTAAATATATACATCATTAAGATATGTTGACATTTCAAATATTATTTCATTGCTTGAAAAATTCGTTAATTTTTTGTTGCAACTTTACATATAGGTATCTTAAGAAGTTAAAAAATAATGTGCGTAATAAGGCAAGGGTTGAAGGTTCTATATGCAATGCACACTTGGTCGAAGAAGTTTCAGCTTTTGCCTCGCATTACTTTGAGGGTCACGTCCACACGAGGAGCCGAAATCATGGTCGTAACGATGACGTATGTGTGGACGAAGCAGAAGCTAATGACGGTAGAATATCAATTTTTAAAGCTATCGGCCGTTCATTTGGTGGGCAGAAGTCAAGAAATCTTAGCGATATGGAGTATAATGCAGCACATTATTACATCCTAATGAACTGTCGAGAAGTCGATCCATATATTGAGTAAGTGTATACTTCAATGCTAAATTGAAAATTTAAATTTATATAATAATATACCATAATATTTAATTTCTAACAGTAGTTTTCATCCTTTTCATCCCATAAGGATGTTTGTGATAGACAACGACAGATGAATCCCGACATCAGTCAAGTTGCAATTGGGCAGAAATTAGAAACGGAGTTTGCTTACTGGTTTTATGAATTTGTGAGTAGTATCACTCAATCAATTTCGATAATGGCAATTATTTTTTGAATTGGATGTCAATAGCTTATTAATTTATAGGTCAACGGTCCATGGTCGACAACCGACAATATTTTCATTAAATGTCTATCGCAATGGCCATTGAAGACCGTAACAACCTCTACTGGCTATTTTGTAAATGGGTACAAATTTCAGATTGAACGATTAGCAGCTTCAAGAGGCACTCAGAACTGGGGCGTGTGTGTAAAAGGAGAAAGTGTTGGAGCAAATATGCAGGATTATTATGGAAAGTTAGTAGAGGTGGTTGAAGTTGAATATCCCGGTTGGCCTATGAAACGAACCGTATTGTTTCGTTGTGATTGGTTCGATCCGATAAGTTCCTGTGGGCAAAAGGGTTCATAACGACTATAATTTGGTTGAAGTGAACCATCGACGAAGATTACAGAAATATGACCCATTCATCCTTGCATCCCAAGCTCAGCAAGTCTTTTACTGCGGATATCCAAGTTTGCGCAACGACAAGCGAGATTGGTGGGCCGTTTCTAAAATCGTCCCACGTTCAACAATCGTATTAGAGGAGAGTTCATCAAGTCAATCAACCGAGTGCCCTGCATTTCAAGAGGATGAGATGGAACTGCATGCAATTGAGGACGACACAAGAGCTCCTGAAACATCACTTAGAGATCCAAGTGGTGATGTCCAAGAAATTGCGGATGCAAATGTTCGGTTTCCTTCCGATAATGAAACTGATTCGCAATCCGATACGGCATCGGATGTTGAACCAACATTTCACGAAACAAATGACACGATTAAACATAAAGGTTTTTTAAAATTTAACTTTTTTTTATAAGTGTTAAATTCTTACATAGTCAATCATTAATCGTAATTTAATTGTGTGAATCTTTAGTATTTTCAGTATGAGGGGCAGAGGTAGATCTACCGACGACAGATTGGGTGAGCAGAGACGTAGTTTGGATCCTGCGACATCAGATCACATGAGCGTCGGAGATGGAGAGTTTGGATCTCCAGCAGAGGCGCAGCCTTCGATCTCTGCACCAGTATTACCATCTACCCGATCGGCACAGACCTCCGAGAGTTCTTCCGCATCGGCGGCCGCACTTTACTTAGACTTGATGCTCAGGGGATGTAAGTATATATTAATTACAAATATTTTATTTATGTTTTTAAGTCATTAACTTATAAACTTGCATTTTTTTAACAGATTCATTGAGCAGCATCATGTCTCCAGCACATCAGCGCCGTTTTTCAGAGGCGTGCAGATCCCAGTGGCTACGATTGGCGCCACGTATCGCCAGCCACGAGGGAGTTTTATTTTTCTGAGTTTCAGGTAAACTTATTAAATACAATTTAGCAGTGATATATAATTCTTTAAAGTTAATAAATTCAGAAACTAACTGTTTATTTTAATGCAGAAAAAGTTTACGTGGGATCCTGCCACCCATGATGCCATTAGGGCAGCATGGGAGGCTCTGACGCGACGCCGATACTCCGACATGCTTCATCGTTGGAGGTCGTCGGGTCAGCGTCCTGCGCACGTGCCAGAGGGTATTTGGCACGAGTGGCAGCAGGCCTGGGAGTCCGATGGCTGGCGCAGGAGGTCCGCATCAGCCAGCACGAACCGCCGATCTGAGAAGGGCGGTCGTGGCACGGGTCTCTCCTGTCATACATCGGGCTCCATTTCGATTCAGGAGCACAGACGGCGTATGGTAAGAAAACATAATATTTTTAATTACTATTTTAGTTCTTTACAAATATTTTTATTAATATCATTTTTTTTATTATAGACTGAGCAGGAGGGCGGAGATCCTGGTGAGTTTCGTCTATTCAGGGCGACACACACCAGGAGGGACGGCTCCTGGGTCGATACGCGATCACGGGAGGTTGCGGTAAGAAATTAGATTTATGTAGTATCTGTTTAATTTTTAAAATTTTATTTCTAGAAATTTATTAACTCATTTATTTGATTTCATAATTTCAAGGCACGAGTCGACGAGCTTCGATCCCAGGCATCACAGGTCGACTCTACTGATGGGGAGACGCCCGTCGAACTCTCAGCAGATGAGAGTCGACGTGTGTTTTTGGAGGCTGTTGGTGCCCAGCCACGAGACCGCAGGGTCTATGGTATGGGCACTAGAGCTTCTACATTTTTTCCCCATCAGGCCTCCAGCTCGCGAGTTCCTGCTGATCTTCCTCCCGAGCGTTTAGAGGAGCTTCGCAGATCTATTGCAGAGGAGCTTCGCCAGGATTCGAGCAGGATTTTGAGGATCGTATGCGAGGCCGGGATCAGGAGGTTGCTGACATGCGAGATGAGATGCACTATTTGCGGGATATGGTTAGACGCTTGTCGCAGAGTCTTCAGCCTCCACAGCCTCCACGTGATCATTCAGATTCTTGATGTATTTTTTTTTTTTTTTTATGTTGTAAAAACTTAAATTTTAATATATAAATTATTTTTTGAAATTTATTATTGTTTGGATTGAGTGAAAAATGTTTGTATCAATATTTAGATTTAGCGAAATTAAATTAACCGTTTTAATTTTAATCATTTAAATATTTTTAAAAAAAATTTGCGATGCATTAGCGACTGATATTGGATCGCTAATATTTTTAAGATATTATTATTAAATATTGTGACGCAATGACCTGGCATCGCAATAATTTAAAAATAAATTTAATAGCGACGCATTAGCGACTACAATTGAGTCACTATTTTATCTTAAAAATTATTTTAAAATATTACGATGCAATTACCTTGCATCATAATATTTTAAAATAATTTTATTTGCGATGCATTAGAGCATCGTAATATTTAATAATTTTTTTAAAAAAATTAATTTTAAATATTGCGACGCAAATTAGTGCGTCGCAATATTTAATAATAATTTTTTAAAAAATTAATTTTAAATATTGCGACGCAAATTAGTGCGTCGCAATATTTAATATAATTTTTTTAAAAAAAATTAATTTTAAATATTGCGACGCAAATTTGTGCATCGCAATATTTAATAATTTTTTTCTAACTAAATTTATTTTTAAATTTAGCGACGCATTTTCATGCGTCGTATTACGACGCAATGTGGCGTCGCAAGAGCATCGTAGAGAGTCGCAATATTGCGACGCAATTGCGACAAAAGGATATTGCAATGGACAGTTGAGCGACGCCCTCGTTGCGTCGCTATTGCGTCGCAATATCATGTTTAGCGACGCAATTGCGATGCATTTGGGCGTCGCAATATTTAAAATCTCTTGTAGTGAAATATTTAAAAATTATTGCGACGTCGTAGCGACGCATTTTAGGAAAAAAATAAATAAATATTGCGACGCAATGTATGCGTCGCAATTATTTTTAGTAAATATAATTTTTATTAGTATTAATAAATAAAAGAAATATAATATTGCGATGCATAAGTTGCGTTGTAATATTTTTTAAATAAATATATGTAATTAAAAAGTTTAAAAATATATTGCGACATAATTTTGCATCGCAATTATTATCATTAATTATAAATATTATTGTTTTTAAATATTTAAAAATTATTGCGACGCCGTAGCGATGCATTTTAGAAAAAAATAAACAAATATTGCGACGCAATGTATGCATCGCAATTATTTTTAGTAAATATAATTTTTATCAGTATGAATAAATAAAAGAAATATAATATTACGATGTATAAGTTGCATCGCAATGTTTTTTAAATAACTATATGTAATTAAAAAGTTTAAAAAATATATTGCGATGCAATTTTACGTCGCAATTATTATCATTAATTATAATATATTATTTTAATATTTAAAAATTATTGCGACGCCGTAGCGACGCATTTAGAAAAAAAATAAATAAATATTGCGACGCAATGTATGCGTCGCAATTATTTTTAGTAAATATAATTTTATCAGTATTATAAATAAAAAAATATAATATTGCGACGCATAAGTTGCATCGTAATGTTTTTAAATAAATATATATAATTAAAAAGTTTAAAAATATATTGCTACGTAATTTTGCATCGCAATTATTAATATTAATTATAAATTATCATTTATAAATATTAAAAAATTATTGCGATGCCATAGCGACGCATTATAAAAAAAAATAAACAAATATTGCGACGAAATGTATGTGTCGCAATTATTTTTAGTAATATGATTTTTATCAGTATTAATAAATAAAAGAAATATATTACGATGCATTATTTGCGTCACAATATTTTTTAAATAAATATATCTAATTAAAAATATTAAAAATATATTGCGATGTAAAATTGCGTCGCAATTATTATCATAATTATAAATATTATCATTTATAAATATTTAAAAATTATTGTGACGCACTGTATGTGTCGCAATTATTATCATAAATTTTATTTTAATCAATTAAAATATTAAAAAATATTGCGACGCCTTAGCGATGCAATTCCTAGAAAATAAAAATAATTTTCCCACCGGACATTGGCGCCAAGTTAGCGACGCATTAGCGACGCAATTATTTGCGTCGCTATTTATTTCATAAAATTATAATAAAGCCAAATTAACGATGGATTAGCGATGCATTAATGCGTCGCTAATACATAATAAATTTAAAAAAAATATTGCGACCAATTAGCGACGCAATTGATTGCGTCGCTAATTACTCATATATACACCAGCCTTCTCTTCTTCTTCCCCGTCTTGACCTAGCCGCCGCCCTCCCCAAAAAAAATTCGGCTCCCACCGTTCGCTGCTCTGGCTCCCCCCTCTGGTGCTCCGGCTCCCCGACGTTCTCCTCCAACTCCGGCGTCTCCTTCCGACCGAGGTAAGCCCCCCCACCCTCTTGCAAAAAAATTTTTTGGTAATAATTTCCCTCCGGCCACGGCCAAGACCGTGGCCGTCTTCTCCGGCCACGGCCGCTGCCGTGGCCGGCAGTGGCCTGGCAACGGTGGCCAGGCCACTGTAAAAAAAAAAAAATTTTGGTAACAAGGGGGGAGGGGGGAAACCCCCCCACCCCACCCCCCCCATTTTGTCTTCTCCGGCCACGACCGCTGCCGTGGCCGGCAGTGGCCTCGCCACGGTGGCCAGGCCACTGTCAAAAAAAAATAAAAAAATTTTGTAACAGGGGGGTGGGGAAACCCCCCGTCCCCCATTTTGTCTTCTCCGGCCATGGCCGCTGCCATGGCCGGTAGTGGCCTAGCCACGGAGGCCAGGCCACTGTCAAAATAAAACAAAAATTTTGTAACAGGGGGGTGGGGAAACCCCCCGCCCCCCCATTTTGTCTTCTCCAGCCACGGCCGTTGCCGTGGCCGACAGTGGCCTGGCCACGGAGGCCAGGCCACTGTCAAAATAAAAAAAAAAATTTTGTAACAGGAGGGGTGGGGAAACCGCCCACCCCCCTTTTGTCTTCTCCGGCCACGGCCGCTGCCGTGGCCGGCAGTGGCCTGGCCACGGTGGCCAGGCCACTGTCAAAAAAAAAATGGTAATAGGGGGGGTGGGGAAACCCCCCCCCCCCATTTTGTCTTCTTCGGCCATGGCCGTGGCCGCGGTCGGACAAGGCGGCCACGGCCGCTGCCGTGGCCGGCAGTGGCCTAGCCACGGTGGCTAGGCCAATGTTAAAAAAAAAAATGGTAACAGGGGGATGGGGAAACCCCCCCCCCCATTTTGTCTTCTCCGGCCACGGCCATGGCCGCAGCCGGACAAGGTGGCCACGGCCGCTGCCGTGGCCGGCAGTGGCCTGGCCACGGTTGCCAGGCCACTGTCAAAAAAAAAAAAAAAAATTTGGTAACAGGGGGGTGGGGAAACCCCCCCCCCCATTTTGTCTTCTTCGGCCACGGCCGTGGCCGCGGCCGGACATGGCAGCCACGGCCGCTGCCGTGGCCGTCTTCTCCGGCCACGGCCGCTGTTGTGGCCGGCAGTGGCCTGGCCACGGTGGCTAGGCCACTGTTAAAAAAAAAATGGTAACAGGGGGCGTGGGGAAACCCCCCCCCCATTTTGTCTTCTCCGGCCACGGCCGCTGCTGTGGCGGCCAGTGGCCTGGCCACGGTGGCCTGGCCACGGTGGCCAGGCCACTGTCAAAAATTAAAAAAAAAATTTGGTAACAGATGAATCCCGACATCAGTCAAGTTAATTGCTAACATTAATTTAAATTATAATATACCATAATATTTAATTACTAACATTAGTTTTCATCCTTTTCATCCCATAAGGATGTTTTTATGATAGACAACGACAGATGAATCCCGACATCAGTCAAGTTGCAATTGGGCAGAAATTAGAAACGGAGTTTGCTTACTGGTTTTATGAATTTGTGAGTAGTATCACTCAATCAATTTCGATAATGGCTTTTATTTTTTGAATTGGATGTGAATAGCTTATTAATTTATAGGTCAATGGTCCATGGTCCACAACCGACAATATTTCATTAAATGTCTATCGCAATGGCCATTGAAGACCGTAACAACCTCTGCTGGCTATTTTGTAAATGGGTACAAATTTCAGATTGAACGATTAGCAGCTTCAAGAGGCACGCAGAACTGGGGCGTGTGTGTTAAAGGAGAAAGTGTTGGAGCAAATATGCAGGATTATTATGGAAAGTTAGTAGAGGTGGTTGAAGTTGAATATCTCGGTTGGCCTATGAAACGAACCGTATTATTTCGTTGTGATTGGTTCGATCCGATAGTTCCTGTGGGCAAAAGGGTTCATAACGACTACAATTTGGTTGAAGTGAACCATCGACGAAGATTGCAGAAATATAACCCATTCATCCTTGCATCCCAAGCTCAGCAAGTCTTTTACTGTGGATATCCAAGTTTGCGCAACGACAAGCGAGATTGCTGGGCCGTTTCTAAAATCGTTCCACGTTCAACAATCATATTATAGGAGAGTTCATCAAGTCAATCAGCCGAGTGCCCTGCATTTTAAGAGGATGAGATGAAAATACATGCAATTGAGGACGACACAATGGCTCCTGAAACATCACTTAGAGATCCAAATGGTGATGTCCAAGAAATTGCGGATGCAAATGTTCGGTTTCCTTCCGATGATAATGAAACTGAATCGCAATCCGATACGGCATCGGATGTTGAAACAATATTTCACGAAACAAATGACACCGATTAAACATAGAGGTTTTTTAAAATTTAACTTTTTTTATAAGTGTTAAATTTTTACATAGTCAATCATTAATCGTAATTTAATTGTATGAATCTTTAGTATTTTCAGTATGACGGGCAGAGGTAGATCTACCGACGACAGACGGAGTGAGCAGGGACGTAGCCCTGCTACATCAGATCACATGAGCATCGGAGATGGAGAGTTTGGATCTCCAGCAGTCGCACAGCCTTCGATCTCTCCAGCAGTATTACCATCCAGCCGATCGGCACATACCTCCGAGAGTTCTTCCACCATCGGCCGCACTGTACTTCGACTTGATGCTCAGGGGATGTAAGTATATACTAATTAAAAATATATGTTTATGTTTTTAAGTCAATTACTTATAACATGCATTTTTTTAATAGATTCATTGAGCAGCATCATGTATCCAGCCACATCAGCGCCGTATTTCAGAGGCGTGCAGATCCCAGTGGCTACGATTGGCGCCACGTATCTCCAGCCATGAGGGAGTTTTATTTTTCTGAGTTTCAGGTAAACTTATTAAATACAATTTATCACTGATATAAAATTTCTTAAACTTAATAAATTCAGAAACTAACTGGTTATTTTAATGTAGAAAAAGTTTACGTGGGATCCTGCCAGCCATGATGCCATTAGGGCAGCATGGGAGGCTCTCACGGGACGCCGATACTCCGACATGCTTCATCGTTGGAGGTCATCGGGTCAGCGTCCTGCACATGTGCCAGAGGGTATTTGGCACGAGTGGCAGCAGGCCTGGCAGTCCGATGGTTGGCGCAGGAGGTCCGCATCAACCAGCACGAACCGCCGATCTGAGAAGGGCGGTCCTGGCACGGGTCTCTCCCACCATACTTTGGGCTCCATTTCGATTCAGGAGTACAGACGGCGTATGGTAAGAAAACATAAATATTTTAATTACTGTTTTAGTTATTTACAAATATTTGTATTAATATCATTTTTTTATTGTTATAGTCTGAGGAGGACGGAGATCCTGATGAGTTTCGTCTATTCAGGGCGACACACATCAGGAGGGACGATTCCTGGGTCGACACGCGATCATGGGAGGTTGTGGTAAGAAATTAGATTTATGTAGTATCTGTTTAATTTCTAAAATTTTATTTCAAGAAATTTATTAACTCATTTATTGTTGATTTCATAATTTAAAGACACGAGTCGAGGAGCTTCGCTCCCAGACATCGCAGGTCGACTCTACTGATGGGGAGACGCCCATCGAACTCTCAGCAGAGGAGAGTCGACGTGTGTTTTTGGAGGCTGTTGGTGCCCAGCCACGAGACCGCAGGGTCTATGGTCTGGGCACTAGAGCTTCTACATATTTTTTCCATCAGGCCTTCAGCTTGCGAGTTTCTGGTGATATTCCTTCCGAGCGTTTACACGACCTTCGCAGATCTATTACAGAGGAGGTTCGGCAGGAGGTCGAGCAGGATTTCGAGGATCGTATGCGAGGCCGAGATCAGGAGATTGCAGACATGCGAGATGAGATGCATTATTTGCGGGATATGGTTAGCCGCTTGTCGCAGAGTCTTCAGCCTCCACAACCTCCACGTGATCGCCCAGATTCTTGATGTATTTTTTTTTTCTTTTTTTATGTTGTAAAAACTTTAAAATTTTAATATATGAATTATTTTTGGAAATTGATTATTGTTTGGATTGAGTTAAAAATGTTTCTATCAATATTAGATTTAACGAATTGTATTAATCGTTTTAATTTTTAATCTTTTAAATTTTTAAAAATTTAATTTGCGACGCATTAGAGACTGAAATTGCATCGCTAACATTTTCAAAATATTATTATTAAATATTACGACGCAATGACCTGGCATCGCAATAATTTAAAAAAAAAATTAATAGCGACGCATTAGCGACTCAAATTGCGTCGCTATTATATCTAAAATATTTTAATAAATATTGCGACACAATGACCTTGCATCGCAATATTTTAAAAAAAAATTTATTTGCGACGCATTAGCGACTCAAATTGCGTCGCTATTATACCAAAAATATTATTATTAAATATTACGACGTAGCTAAATGCGTCGTAATATTGCGATGCAATTTAGTGCATCGCAATATTTAATAATAATTTTAAATATTAAAAATTAATTTTAAATATTGCGACGCATTTGGTTGCATCGCAATATTGCGACGCAATGTTGCGTCGTAGAGCGTCGCAATATTGCGACGCAATTGCGATAAATGGATATTGCGACGGACATCTGAGCGACGCCGTCATTGCGTTGCTATTGCGTAGCAATAGCATGTTTAGCGACGCAATTGCGACGCATTTGGGCGTCGCAATATTTTATTTTTCTTGTAGTGTTTGTTGTATTGTTGTATTGGAACAAGGGTAACATACTAGTTGGCATCAACTTGAATTATTCCTCTTTGAAAGTTGATTGGTATATCATTCATCTATTGTTCCAATTGAGTAATATGTTGCTCTATTTGAGTGGTATGGCTGTAAAATCATGATTCCATCTAGATAAAATAATCTTCCATGTTGATGGAGATCATAGCATATAACCGCTATACAATCACATACCAAGCATAGAATATGTAGGTGATCACTGATTATGGATGTGTCATGCCTTATCAATCAATTGAGCTAAATAAAAAGACTAAAACTTGAGTAGATAGAATGAGGATGAAATAGTTATTATGCATATTCAAAGGTTATTCTAGATTTATTCTTGACTTAATCTAATACTAGCCTAGATGCCTTCTTTTCTTTCATGGCCTAAGGAATTGGAAAAGGGGAACTATGGCCTATGGAGCAAAGAACTCATGGCCGAGGAGGTGGGTCGATGAACAATGGCGGTAGATGTAGTCGACTGAAGGGTTAATCAACAGTGCGGATACAACCTAAAACGGGATTGAGATGCCTCTGTGTTTGCTATCTCTATCTATGGATAGCTGCAGGTTGAAGAGGAGGGCTCACAGTAGGGGATAAGTTTTTTTTTCTCTATAGAATCATCGGCCATGGTTGGGGTATTGAAAGGCTGCTTTGGCAATGGGGAAGAAGAGGACTTGTGGCCCTATTTAAGAAATCTCCCATCAAGCCGCATTATAGGAAGGCTTGTTCGAGTGAAAGAAGAGGCCTTGAGAATAAGATCAGGCCTTCTTCTATCCCAGGACTTCGGCAATTTCCAACTTCATAACCAGTTGTGGCTAGAGGAAGACCTAGCAGAGATGCTCTTCCAGTACTAGTTTTTTGCGATAGTGTATTGTTTGAGCCAATAGGCTATATCATACTCATCTTACACTTATACTTACAATATTAAGATTAATAATTATATTTTATATTTATAAAATTTAGATCTATGAGTTAGGTGTTGGTTTAGGCCAGTCCCAAAAAAAAAACAAAAAGAAGATTAGTTTACAAGTTCCCTCCTGTGATACTCTGGTGTACCAAGGAAAAGCTTGAAATTTTTGGCAAAAAATGGATTAAAGATATAGGCTGCCTTTTTCTTAGTGGGGACCTCTTGTAAGTTTTCAAAGATAATGATTGGTCATTTCAAAGTCGAAGATTTTCTTTCTGTTTCCACTGCTCTGATGAAACAAAATTAATATTATCCAAAAGAATTCCAATTATTAATGCATAGCAAATTACATCCAGAAAAACAAGTGAAGAATTATCATTCAGCATTTTAGGTTTCAGAACACCAATCAGACTTAACACAGCAAAGAGATCACAAAGCCAACATAGACTAACATAAACATCATAATGCTATGGAAAGCAACCAAATAGAACACCACACGACCTCTTATACATGACATAATTAAAGCCAAAGATTAAAACTAAAAGGAAGCAACAAACTGATTATTATTAGTATATTACTTCCCATATCCATCTAGCGATCAATGATAGACCTCAATAATTGACCGCAAGCCTAATGTTGGTATTATTTTGTAGTCGGTGAAACCTGCATCAGTGAAAATTTTGCTCCATTGACCTGCAGTCCTCTGATTTCCTGTGGTATGGATCATCATGTGCATGTCAAAGAGCAGCTGTGTCTCGGCCAACTTAGGAGAGCCAATATCAAAGTCTACTACCATTTCAATAATAATCACCTTTCCTCCCTGGTTTTTGGAAGGAACTACTTTCTTGCATCGTTTTAGTATCTTTACGCAGTCCTCATCACTCCAATTATGCAGAACCCACTACAAATGATGATCAAGAGAGATAAAACTGAGGGAATGAAAATTATCAAACACATGGGACTCCTTCTTGTTTTTTTTTTTTTTCTAGATATCAATAAGTACTTTAAATTTCAAAGTTAAAAATATAAATAAAAAAAACAAGTAGGAGATGATTATGACACCAATTTTTTGAGAAATTAAAAAAAGTAAAGTTGTGGCAATTAACTAAAAGAAGGATGTTTTGGTAATTTAATGAGGATAAAATATTTGGTTTATGGTAAGAGGAATAACAAATATTTATGTGTGTCAGAATTTATTAGCTCAAGAGAAACTGATGAAAGAAGGAATATTTCCTCTTACACATTATTGTGCGAATCAAGAGCACTCACAGTGTTGATCATGATACAGAAGTCATCATTTAGTTGCAATTGATTTCTCTAACTTCTTTTAATCACTATTAGCAGATTGATTAAGAATATTTTAATCATCTACTAAATTTAATCAAGGTTCCAATTTCTTAATTAAATACAAACCAATGCCCTCAAAATTAAGACTGTAAATTGTATCGAATTTTGCCTGAATCCATGCAGGATCAAATCCGAACGTGATAAGCTAGGTGGATTCATGTTTGCTAGCAGATCGTGTCAAAATTCAGATTGTTAATAAAAATATTGGCTCGTTACTTGTTTTTGTTAAAAAAAAAAAAAAAATGAAACGTGACCTCAACCATAGGCCAGGAGCGTGCGTACCTTGAGCAGCGCAGCATCAGCAGGAGGGACGAACTGAAACATGTCTCCGCCCACGACCTTGACCGCCTCACTCGCTTGCACTCCCGCCACCACGCGAGGCAGGTCGAGCACGGTGCACTTCACTTGCGGATAGGCCTCGGCGATGGCCCGGGCCATCGTGCCCGTGCCCCCACCGACATCCACCAGCGACCTCAGACCCCGGAAGACCTCGCCGCACTCCCCGACGACGAGTTTGGCCACGAACCGAGCGTCGCTTTCCTTCGCCTCGTTCGCCAAGCTGTTGAAGCGCGGGCTTTGGATGGTGGCCTCCGAAATGCTCTTTCCTCGTGCTACCTCGTAGGGAGTATGCAGTACCTCATCTTGCTTGAACCAGTCACTGAGATGGTACCATGGGTTGACTAAAATTTTGTCCAGCAACAGAAGAAGGAACGACGAGACGCTCGCATCCTTCTCCTTGACGAGGAGAGTAGACATGGCGGTGGGGAAGTACAGCTCCGCCTCCTCGTCACCGCTCTTCTGAGCGAAGAATCCCGAGAACACCAGGAGGCGCATGATGCGGCGCAAGTCATCGTTTCTGGTGGGGGGAATGGATAGTTTGGTGGCCAGTTCAGGGAGGGAGATTGGCTTGCCATGGCTGTGGATGATGTTCGCTATGCCTAACTCCACGGCGCACTTGAGGGACATGGAGTTCATGTAGCTAAATATGTGGTTCCATACCTGAGCTTGAGCTTTCAAGAGCTCCAAAGCTTGAGCATCTCTCTCTAAGGAATCCATGACACTCGCAATCTGTGTCCAGTCTCTATGGATTTGCTGATATGTAATTTGCTTCTTGCTACCACTATAAATAGATCTTCAGAGGGGGGCAGCTTGCCAATCCTATAGCAGCACCCCTTTGGATCATAAAATAAATAGAATATTGCGAACGTGAAATGTCATCCGATTTATTATCTATTATTTTACTGACCATCTTATTAAATAATGGCAAATTGCATATGATGACGCCAAGTCACCTTCTTCAAACGTCGGAGAAGACGGACGTCCTTCTCTCCGGACCCCTGCAAGAAAAGTCCCCGGAGACCGGTTGCTCCGGTGGGGACCCTCCGACGCTCAAGTCAGTTACTTGGATCAGACAAGAACCGCTCAGCAGAAAGGAGCTGAGACAGTTAGGGTTTTGCTAGGAGGAAGAAAGCTAGAAAATCAGAGTTCGGATCCCTACTTACAGTGCGGCGCGTGTTTTTATACCTGTCCGAATATCCCATCTTATTGTTCCGGAAGATTACCATCGTACCATCATTGTGCGCGCCGGAGGCGTCCCGCGATACCTGTCAACATGATGTTACACGTGTCTAGCAGCCGCGGTTGTATTTGGTGCGCGCCGTTGCTTGACATGACCGCGCACAGTTGCAAGTGGTAGCGAGTCGTACTCCGTAACGTGGCACAATCATGCACAGGAACATGCAGTGCACCATACGCCGTTATGAGGCATGGCTGCAAGCAGCCATGGGCTCACGGAGAGTCACGTGGAGCACGGAGAGTCATGTGGAGCACGGAGAGTCACGTGGGCACCCAGGTGGCCCGGAGCTATCGTTTGGTTCGAAGGCTGGTCCGTGTGCTAAACGCTGATGATGCCGGTGCACCCCGAGACCGAAGGGGGTCTCGGGGTCGAGAGATAGTGATCTCACCCCGAGACCGGAGGGGGTTCTGGGGATGAGATAATGCCATTATACCCCGAGACCGGAGGGGGTCTCGGGGTCGAGATATGGTAATCCCACCCGAGACCATAGGGGGTCTCGGGGGTGAGATAATGCTGGTGCATCCCGAGACCGGAGGGGGGTCTTGGGGTCAAGATATGGTGATCCCACCCCGAGACCGATGGGGTCTCGGGGGTGAGATAATGCTGGTGCACCCCGAGACCGGAGGGGGGTCTTGGGGTCAAGATATGGTGATCCCACCCCGAGATCGGTAGGGTCTCGGGGGTGAGATAATGCTAGTACACCCCAAGACCGGAGGGGGGTCTCGGGGTCGAGATATGGTGATCCCACCCCGAGACCGGTGGGGTCTCGGGGGTGAGATAATGCTGGTGCACCCCGAGACCGGAGGGGGGGTCTCGGGGTCGAGATATGGTGATCCCACCCCGAGACCGGTGGGGGTCTCGGGGTGAGATAATGCTGGTGCACCCCGAGACCGGAGGGGGGTCTCGGGGTCAAGATATGGTGATCCCACCCCGAGACCGGTGGGGGTCTCGGGGGTGAGATAATGCTAGTGCACCCCGAGACCGGAGGGGGTCTCGGGGTCGAGATATGGTGATCCCACCCCGAGACCGGTGGGGGTCTCGGGGGTGAGATAATGCTGGTGCACCCCGAAACCGGAGGGGGTCTCGGGTCAAGATATGGTGATCCCACCCCGAGACCGGTGGGGGTCTCAGGGGTGAGATAATGCTAGTGCACCCCGAGACCGGAGGGGGTCTCGGGGTTGAGATATGGTGATCCCACCCCGAGACCGGTGGGGGTCTCGGGGTGAGATAATGCTGGTGCACCCGAGACCGGAGGGGGGGTCTCGGGGTCAAGATATGGTGATCTCCGTTAGCTGCTGTTACCTTTTATTCTAACGACGTTGGATCAGCCATATCAGAGTTAGATCAGCCATATAAGATGCCCCCTCACCCTGAGGCGAAGCGGGTCCCACTGACGAGGTGAAAGGGGTGTTCTCCTCCACGTGGCTGATCCCTATCCACATCTCTTATGCGGATGGCCTGGGGAATGTGAGAAGGCGGCCGCCTCCGTACACTGTGCCCGCCACGATCGACCTCGAGAGAAAACTAACCCTTCGAAGTCTACGCAAAAAGCTGCATCATCATTACCTCTTATAGCGGCGACGTCAGCGGAGTCCCATCATTGGCCGGAGGCGTACCGCACCACGTGCTGGGCATCCCTCGAGGTGAACCAGCCTATGGTGGGGGGCCATGTGGCTGACGAGACGAGGCGGGACGATTTGAAAACCCAATAAACCCAAACGAGGGGTTGAATCTGGCCATATCGCTTCCGCTATCGTCATCTTCCTCTGTGCCTGTGCTGTGATCTCCCCTGCAACCCGAGAGCTTGTGCTTGGCTTTCCTTCCTTCAGGTCAGTTCTTTGTCCATTCCAGACTTCTCTATCCCTTCTTTTGCTCATGAGCTCTCCATCCTGGACTTCGGAGGATGATTCAGAGAATCGTCCTCCCTCTGAGAGGCACTGTACCTCTCCCGCACCTTCTCCTTCTCCTCCGCTTGAGTGGTCCACTGATTCAGAGGACTGCGTCCCCTTGGCCCGGCGACGGGTCGTCGGTTGAGCCCCATCGAGGAGCCACCGGTCGGAGGCCGTACCTCCTCGAGGGTGGAGGGGTCCCCGGAGGGGACTGCCTCCACGGTAACAGGTCTAGATTTGGCAAAAATCCGGGCCCATTACCAGATTCCCCAGGACGTTGAGCTTTTTCTGCCGACTCGATGATAGGGTCATCTCCTCCCGACCCGGTCGGTGGCCCTCTATGAGATTTGCCTGAAGGCATGTCTCCATCCACCTTTTCATCCTTTTTCATCAACCTTCTTGACTACTACTCCTTGACTCCATCTCAACTGGTCCCGAACTCCTACCGTGTCGTTAGTGCCTTTGTCATTCTCTGCCATCGTCTGGGTATCACCCCTCGAATCTCTCTTTTTCGATCCTTCTATATCCTCCAGTCCTAGAAGGGTTGGTGGCTGTTCCAGCCCCGACCGAATTGGGTTCTCAAACTTTTTCTTCCTTCTTCAATCAAGGGATGGAAATCCCGATTCTTTTTCGCTAACCATGACCAAGTTAGGCCCCGGTGGGGAGATCCCGACCTTCGAGGGAACTCGAACTCCACCATCCATCCTGGGGATCGGGAGGCATCGGGTCAATTGCTGGCTGCCGAGATCCCTCGGTACACCTTGCTCTTGACGGAAGATAATCTCGAGTCGACGGGTCTTATCTCCCACCGAGGTAAGCAATTTCCACTCTTAGCCAAAAATTTTTCCTGCTTCTCCCTTTTTTTTTGACGTTGACTGATGTCGCGCAGCTATGAAGATACCGACAGAGAAACTCCTGAGGGCCGCCTCTAAAAAGAGGGCCCAGGAGGGGCAACCTGGAGGCCAGCGAGCTCCAGCCCCAAAACGCCCGACGACTCGTGCTTCCCAACCACCGGCACCACAAGACCCCCCGGCTGCTCCAGAAGTTGATCTCACAGCCGACACCCCTCCAGAGATGGCGACGACTGAGAGTCCCAATCGAGGAGCCAATCGCAGAGGAGCCAGTAGCGGCGGAGGAGCCCATAGTTGCTGAAGAGCTCTCTGCCCCTGGCGAACCGACCCCACCGGAGGCTGCCATGGATTGGGGCGAGGGGCCATCAAGGGCCGTGAGCCCACCCCCCAAGAGGTCGCCTAGGAATAGCCCGCGCGCCGAGCCGAAGACTGCCGAGACGGCCGAACGGAGTGGGGCCAAGCCAGGGCCTCGGGACTCCTTGAACGATGGTCGCTGGGCTGAGCGAGTCCTTGCCTAGGTTTTTATGCCCGAGATCCTGGAGGACCTCAGCCACCAGAAGGCGAGCGCATTCTTCCAGGATTCCTACGCGGCTGTCGTCAGGGTAAGCGGCCTTTTCACCTTTTGCCTTATATCTTTTTTTTTTCTTTCTGCTAACTTGGAACTTACGCATGCAGCTGCCACACTCCCTGAGGGCCGCTAGGGATGCAATCCATGGTGGGAAGGCCCTTCTGCGGGAGGCACAGAAGGAGGCTGAGGACGCTCAGCGCAGCGCGAAGGCGGCCGAAGAGGCGCTGGAGTTGGCCAAAAGTGCCTGGGCAAGTGAAACCAAGGCCGCTGAGAACGAGTGGAGGCCGACGCCAACCGTGTATGCGCAGCACTCCACCAAATGACGGAGGCCGAGAATGCTGTGATGGCCAGAGATCTACACATCTCTGAGTTGACCTTGGCCCTTTAGGAGGCCGAGGGTCGGGCGGCTGCGGCGGAGGAGAAAGTGAAGGCCGCGGAGGAAGAAACGAAGGCCGTGGAGGAAGAGGTGCGGGCGGCGAAGGAGGAAGCAAGCCAATCGGGGAGGAGGCGAGCCGCGCCCGGGAGGCCGAGAGGGCTGCAGTGGCAGCCCTCGCCGCGGAGGAGAAGGCTCGGGCCGCAGAGGTGGAAGCTGCCATCGTGGCCAGGACCGCTGGGATTATAGAAGAATACAAAGCATCCGAGCGCTTTACAGATGATTTGGCAGAAGCCTCGGCGGCGGTGTTCCTTGAAGGATTCCAGCATGGGAAGGAGAAAGTTGCCAGGGATTTGAATATTCCCCAAGCCCTGGAAGTTGAGCTAGACCGCTTCTCAGATTTGGCCCCCTCCGATGATGAGCCCGCACCAGCAGAACCGTGAGCTTGTATTTTTGTTTTTGCAAGTCCAACGATGTCGGCATTTTGTAATCCCTTCAAATTAATGAAATACTTTTCTTCAAAATGCATTGTCTATTTATGACTCTTACCCTAAATTCGTTGGTTGACAATACGCGGCCCCATGGTCCCATTAGTCCCGCTAGTGCCAGGGGATAACTCTCAACTCATTCGAGCTATTCCGCCTTAGCCATCTAGGACCGAAACTTGGGGCCAGGGAGGATAGGTTTCTTGGGGTTGAAACACGGTAGTTGGAGTTTGAGGTAGGCGGGTTCCTCAAGACCGATGGCGCAACGCTCTGCCATGAGTATGTCGGGCCTTGCGCTAAGTAGGCATGTGGCTTTTGGTGCCGACAGGGGTCGGACTTTATCCGCCGATGGGACTTTATGTGCCGTCGGGTGTCGGCTTTATGTGCCGTCGAGTGTCGGGATTTATGTGTCGTTGGGTATCGGGCTTTATGTCTGGCTGGTGCAGGGCTTTGAGTGCCGATGGGTATCGGGCGTTATGCCTGGCTGGCCTAGGGCTTTAGGTGCCGACGGGTGTCGGGCTTTATGCCTGGCTAGCCTAGGGCTTTAGGTGCCGACGGGTGTCGGGGTTTATGCCTGGCTGGCCTAGGGCTTTAGGTGCCGATGGGTGTCGGGCTTTATGCCTGGTTGGCCCAGGGCTTTAGGTGCCGACGGGCGTCGGGCTTTATGCCTGGCTGGCCCAGGGCTTTAGGTGCGACGGGTGTCGGGCTTTATGCCTGGCTGGCCCAGGGCTTTAGGTGCCAATGGGTGTCGGGCTTTATGCCTGGCTGGCCCAGGGCTTTAGGTGCCGACGGGTGTCAGGCTTTATGCCTAGCTGGCCTAGGGCTTTAGGTGCCGACGGGTGTCGGACATTATGCCTGGCTGGTGCAGGGCTTTGAGTGCCGACGGTATCGGGCTTTATGCCTGGCTGGTGCAGGGCTTTGAGTACCGATGGATGTCGGGCTTTATGCCTGGCTGGCCCAGGGCTTTGAGTGCCGATGGGTGTCGGGCTTCATGCCTGGCTGGTGCAGGGCTTTGAGTGCCGATGGGTGTCGGGCTTCATGCCTGGCTGGTGCAGGGCTTTGAGTGTCGACGGGTGTCGGGCTTTATGCCTGGCTGGCCCAGGGCTTTGGGTGTCGATGGGTGTCGGGCTTTATGCCTGGCTGGCCCAGGGCTTTAGGTGCCGATGGGTGTCGGGCTTTATGCCTGGCTGGCCCAGGGCTTTAGGTGCTGATGGGTGTCGGGCTTCATGCCTGGCTGGCGCAGGGCTTTGAGTGCCGATGGGTGTCGGGCTTTATGCCTGGCTGGCCCAGGGCTTTGAGTGCCGACGGGTGTCGGGCTTTATGCCTGGCTAGCCCAGGGCTTTAGGTGCCGATGGGTGTCGGGCTTTATGCCTGGCTGGTGCAGGGCTTTGAGTGCCGACGGTGTCGGGCTTCATGCCTGGCTGGTGCAGGGCTTTGAGTGCCGACGGGTGTCGGGCTTCATGCCTGGCTGGTGCAGGGCTTTGAGTGCCGACGGGTGTCGGCTTTATGCCTGGCTGGCCCAGGGCTTTGAGTGCCGACGGGTGTCGGGCTTTATGCCTGGCTGGTGCAGGGCTTTGAGTGCCGACGGGTGTCGGGCTTTATGGCTGGCTGGCCCAGGGCTTTGAGTGCCGACGGGTGTCGGGCTTCATGCCTGGCTGGTGCAGGGCTTTGAGTGCCGATGGGTGTCGGGCTTTATGCCTGGCTGGCCCAGGGCTTTGAGTGAAAAGAACTCAGGAGCTAAAATTGAAATTGTTAATATAAAATGAGGGGCGAAAACCCAAATGGATACAGGCATGATACTTGGTGTGAGAGGAGGAATACGTTACTGATAGTACCGACGAAGGTTATCTGCATTCCATGTCCTAGGGAGTGGCTTCCCATCGAGCTCTTCAATCTTGTAAGCTCCGTGGTGAAGTGTCTCGGCGATCCGATAGGTCCTTCCAATTTGGAGCTAGCTTGCCTCCCTCTGCTGGCTTCGAGACCTCAGCCCGTCGAAGGATCAGGTCTCCTGGCAGGAAAGTCCTGGGGCGTACACGGGCATTGTAATATTTGGCGGCCCGTTGCCGGTAGACCGCCATCCGAAGTCGCGCTCGGTCTCGCACTTCCTCCACCAGGTCGAGGTTGGCTCGCAGCTGGTCTGGGTTGCCTTCCTCGTTGTATGATTCCACCCGAGGGCTTGGTGAGCCAACCTCCACCGGGATGACGGCTTCGGATCCAAAGACTAAGCTGAATGGTGTCTCGCCGGTGGGGGCTCGCGGCGTTGTGTGGTAGGCCCACAGCACGTTGGGGAGCTCCTCCACCCATCGCCCTTATAGTCATCTAGCCGAGATCTCAGCCCTTGGAGAATGATCCGATTAGTCACCTCGGCCGCCCGTTGGTCTGAGGGTGCCCGATGGAAGTGAACCTTGATGGATGCCCAGCTCGGAGCAGAACTCCCGGAAGGGTGCGTTGTCAAACTGCCGGCCGTTATCAGTGACCAGGGTGTGCGGTAGCCCGAACCGACATATGATGGACTTCCAAAAGAAGGATCTCACTTTGCTCTCTGTGATCTTGGCAAGGGCTCGGCTTCAACCCACTTGGTGAAGTGATCCACGCCACCAAGAGGAACTTTCGCTGTCCGGAGGTCGGGGGAAATGGTCCCAGGATATCCATACCCCACTGGGCGAAGGGCCAGGGTGCTACTAAGGGGTTAACTGAGACGTCGGCTGTCGCTGGATATTAGCGTGACGCTGACAGCTATCACATCTCTTAACGAGCTCGGCCGCATCCTCCTTCATTGTTAGCCAGAAGTATCCCTACCAGGGCCTTGTAAGCTAGGGCTCTGCCCCCAGGTGACTCCGCAGATGCCTTCATGGATCTCCCGAGGATGTAATCTGATTCAGCCGGCCCCACGCACCTGAGGACCGGGTATGAGAATGATCTCCGATAAAGCTTCCATCCATCATCAAGAACCTCGGGGCCCTCCGCCTGAGTAGCTTGGCCTCAGCGGGGTTCTCTGGGAGAGTACCGTCGGTCAGATATCGGATGTAGGCGTCCATCCAGGAGGGCTCTTGCTCCACCGGCAACTTCATCCGCAACTTCAATGCTTAGGGCTGTAGGTGCTCCACATATGTTCTTCCCAGCGTCCCGTCGGCCGAAGTGGCTAAGCGGGATAATGCATCGGCCCTGGCGTTCTCCGCTCTGGGGATGTAGCTGACGCGGAAGTAAGAGAAACGAGAAGCTTGGGATTGCACCTTATTCAAATATCGGGACATGGTTGGGTCCCTAGCCTCGTACTCCCCGGTGATCTGCCCAGAAACAAGCTGAGAGTCCGTGAAGGCCCTCAAACGCCCCACGCCTAACTCCTCAGCCAACCTCATCCCCGCTAGCAAAGCTTCATACTCCGCCTGGTTATTAGTTGCCGGGAACTGGAATCTGAGAGCATACTCCACTTCGTCTCCCTCTGGGCTCGCAAGAATGAGTCCAGCTCCGCTTCCTTGAGAATTTGCAGCTCCATCCACATGCAGATCCAGTCCTCCTTTTTTGCCTCCTCGGTCAAGGGAGGGTCTGCACACTCCTCCGGGCGTACCTCCTCCACACCTCTCTCGGTCCAGAACACTCAACCAAGAAATCAGCTAACACCTGAGACTTCATGGCCGACCTTGGCCGGATGGACAGGTCAAACTCACTTAGCTTAATGGCCCATTTGGCTAGCCGACCGGAGGTGTCGGGGCGAGACAAGATGGCTCGAAGAGGTTGGTCCGTGAGCACCACGATGGGATGAGCTTGAAAGTAAGGTCGGAAGCATTGAGCAGAGACCACCAAGGCAAAAATAATCTTTTCGGTTCTAGAGTACCTGGTCTCGGCGTCATGAAGGACCTTGCTGGTGTAATAGATTGGCCTCTAACCCCATCAACATCCATGCGCACGAGCACAGAGCTGACAGCTTCGGGGGAGGCTGCAAGATATAGAAGAGCTCCTCTCCATTCTTAGGCTTGGACAACAGCGGGGGAGTGGATAGAAACTGCTTCAACTCTTCAAAGGCACCCTGACACTCCTTTGTCCACTCGAAGCCGTTGACCTTGCGCAGTGCCTTAAAGAAGGGCAGGCACCTTTCTGCCGATCTTGACATGAAACGACTCAAAGCCGCCACCCTCCCAGTCAGGCGTTGCACCTCTTCTTGTTGGCTGGGGGCCTCATCTCCAAGATAGCCCTGATCTTGTTAGGGTTGGCTTCAATCCCTCGCTGGGTTACCATGAAACCCAGAAACTTGCCTGCTGCCACTCCAAAGGCGCACTTATGGGGGTTAAGCCTCATCCGATACTGGCGTAGGTTATTGAAGGTCTCCTCGAGGTCGGCGACATGGTCAGCTGCACTGATGCTCTTGGTCAGCATATCATCCACATATACCTCCATGTTACGCCCTATCTGGTCCTCAAAGACCTTATTCATCAATCTTTGGCCCGGCATTTTTCAACCCAAATGGCATCACCTTATAACAGTAAATCCCCTTTTCTGTAATAAAGGAGGTGGCTTCTTCATCCACCGGGTTCATCCTGATCTGATTATATCCCAAAACGCATCCATGAAACTAAGGGTTTCATGCCCGGACATGGCATCCACAAGCTGGTCGATCCGGGGCAGCGGGAAGCTGTCCTTGGGGCATGCCTTGTTGAGGTCGGTGAAGTCCACGCACATCCTCCAGCTCCGCTGGCCTTGCGAATCATCATGACATTCGCCAACCAGTCTGGGTAATGCACCTCGCGGATGTGACCGGCCGATAGCAGCTTCCGCACCTCCTCATCCACGGCTTTTTGTCGGTCGAGGGCGAAACTCCTTTTCTTCTGTCGGACAGGTCGGCACCCCGCCCGAATATTAAGTTGGTGGGAAATCACCTCCTCTGGAATCCCGGCATGTCGGACGCCGACCAGGCGAAGACGTCCGCATTAGCCTGCAGAAAGGTGAGGAGCCGGTCACGAGCCTCCTCTGGGAGTAGGGCTCCAATCCGGACCATTCTTGCTGGGTCCTCCCCGAGGGGGAAGGTAAGCAGTCGCTCGGCCGGCTCTCCTCTTCTCTCAGGTCTCGGGGTCCAGCGTCTCAGGTACCGGTGTGGGCGCCCCCCCTGCGGACTAGGGGCCAAGTGATAGCAAAGTGTAGGTGGATTCTACTCTCCCCGCATCTCTCCGACTCCTCTGCTGGTGGGAAACCTCACGAGGAGCCTCTTAGTAGATATGACAACATCCAAGAGGTTGAGCCCGGGCCTCCCGAGGATCGTGTTGTATGCGAGGGGCACGCGAACCACCAAGAACTTCATAAAAACAGTGCTTTGGCACGGGGCTATGCCAGCCGTCACAGGGAGAGTGACCTCCCCTCAACTTTTACAGAATCTCCCGTAAATCCCATCAAAGGTGTGGCGACAGGCCGGAGTAGATCAGGTGACAGGTTCATGCGAACAAAAGCGTCATAATTCAAAACATCCACAGAACTCCCACTGTCAACTAGAATTCTTTTTACAGGATGTTTAGCGATCGTCATGGATACGACGACGCTATCATCATTTTTGTTCACTACCCCATCTAAGTCCTTTTCAAAGAAAGGAATTACAGACCCCGACTCCCCCTCCCCTCTTGGCCTCTTCGACGGGCCTCCTGCCCCAGGAAATCATCGCCACCGTCTTCTCCGTCGGGGCATTGTCGATCACCGGCGGCGGGGGCGCTGACGGGCCAGGAGCTCCCAAGTTGTTCCTCTGGATGAACTTTCCAGGTGGCCCCGCTGGATAAGGTCTTCAATAGCCTTCTTCAGCTGGCGGCACTCGTCGGTGTCGTGGCCATGGTCCCGGTGGTAGCGGCAGTAGAGGTTCTTGTTCCGGGGATCTTCTGGTTCATGGGAGGAGGGCGCTGCAGATAGGACTCCCTTCAATCTCGAGCAGGATCTGAGATACCGGGGTGAGCAATGGGGTGTAGGGTCCGTCTCTTGGTGCAGGGGCTCGGGGGGTTGTCTGGCCGGCGAGGAGGCTCAGGTCTCCTGGGGCGAGCTTCGGCAGGTTTCGGTCGGGCCGGCTTCTTGGGGACGCTCCCACCAGCCTCGCGCTGGGAAAAGTCGGTCTCGTCAACCCGGATGTACTTCTGGGCCCGGATCAGAAGCTCGGCGTAGGAACCCGGTGGCTTCTTGTCAAGGGAGTACGCGAAGCGAGACGGGCGGAGCCCCCGCTTCAAGGCCAAGGTGGCCACCGAGTCTTCAAGGTTGTAGACCTCCAGAGCTACTTCTTTAAACCGAGTGACGTAGTCCCGCAGGGACTCACCGCTCTTCTGCTGGACGGAAGAGGCTATCCACCACCCTTGGAATCTTCCGGCAGGCATCAAAATGGGCCAAGAAAGCCCTCTCCAACTGGCGGAAGGAATCGATGCTTCGTGGCGGCAGACGGGAGTACCAAGCTCGAGCGGCCTTCTTCAGGGTGGCCGGGAAAGCAATGCACATAAGTGAGTCAGTGGCCCCCTGGACTTGCATGAGGACTTTATAGCTTTCCAAGTGGTCCAGGGGGTCTGTGGTCCCATCGTATGGATCTAGCTGGGGAAAGCGGAACCTGGTGGGGATGGGCTCCTCCATGATGCGGCGAGACAAGGGAGGCCGGCTGTCGTAGTCCGTTTCCGGCATGTGGGTGATCCGACGGCTAAGCTCCTCCAGCCTCTGATTATATTCATCGAGTCGACGCTCAGCTCGACGAGGCATCCGGCCATCAAAAGAGCCCTCTCCCGAAGATTCGGAAGACGAGAACGGGGACGGACGATGCCGGCGGGGATGCTCCGCCTCCTTCCCGTGCCGCGCTTAGGAGAGACACTAGCGTGGCGGGAAGGAGACCGGTGTCTCTTAGAGGCTTCGCGGTGGTGAGGCTTGGGCGGAGATCGATGGTGGCGATCCCCAGGCACTGGCGATCTCCTCCAGGAGGAATGCTGGCTGGGTTACACCACCCCATGGGACAGATGGATTCGGCTCCGGTTGCTGCGCGGCCGCCTGCTGGTGCTGCAGGCCCTGAACCGCGCCGCCAAAGACTGGACTTGCATGGCCAGGGCGGCGAATCGATCTTCTTGGAATTGTTGTAGAGCAAGCGCGGGGATGTCGACCTAAGGAGCGGAAGGCCCGCCTCCCGGGGGTGCAGCGGCTCCGGAATACTGGCTGCGAGAGCCGGAGGGGCCTCCGCGGGTGGACCGGCCCCGCGGCGCTGCCCCCCATCGCAATCGGCAGAAACTCCCTTCGTTCGGTCGTCACCATGGCTTCAAGAGCTTGAAGAGAGGGAATGTAGATGCTGGTTCGATGTCTTTCTCTTTCCTCCCCCCTACCTGGCGCGCCAATCTGATGACGCCAAGTCACCTTCTTCAAACATCGGGGAAGACGACGTCCTTCTCTCCGGACCCCTACAAGAAAAGTCCCCGGAGACCGGTTGCTTTGGTGGGGACCCTCCGACGCTCAAGTAGTTACTTGGGATCAGACAAGAACCGCTCAGCGGAAAGGAGCTGAGACAGTTAGGGTTTTGCTAGGAGGAAGAAAGCTAGAAAACCAGAGTTCGGATCCTACTTACAGTGCGGGTGCATGTTTTTATACCTGTCCGAATATCCCATCTTACTGTTCCGGAAGATTGCCGTCGTACCATCATTGTGCGCGCGGAGGCGTCTCGCGGTACCTGTCAACATGATGTTACACATGTCTAGCAGCCGCGGTTGTATTTGGTGCGCACCGTTGCTTGACATGACCGCGTACAGTTGCAAGTGGTAGTGAGCCGTACTCCGTAACGGGCACAGTCACGCACAGGAACATGCAGTGCACCATACGCCATTATGAGGCATGGCCGCAAGAAGCCATGGGCGCACGGAGAGTCACGTGGAGCACGGAGAGTCACGTGGGCGCGCCAGGTGGCCCGGAGCTGTCATTTGGTTCGAAGGTGGTCCGCGTGCTAAACGCTGATGATGCCCGCACCCCGAGACCGAAGGGGTCTCGGGGTCGAGAGATAGTGATCTCACCCCGAGACCGAAGGGGGTCCCGGGTGAGATAATGCTAGTGTACCCCGAGACCGGAGGGGGGTCTCGGGGTCGAGATATGGTGATCCCACCCCGAGACCAGAGGGGGTCTCGGGGTGAGATAATGTTGGTGCACCCCGAGACCGGAGGGGGTCTCGGGGTCGAGATATGGTGATCCCACCCCGAGACCGGTGGGGGTCTCGGGGGTGAGATAATGCTGGTGCACCCCGAGACCGGAGGGGGTCTCGGGGTCGAGATATGGTGATCCCACCCCGAGACCGGTGGGGGTCTCGGGGTGAGATAAGGCTAGTGCACCCCGAGACCGGAGGGGGGTCTCGGGGTCGAGATATGTGATCCCACCCCGAGACCGGTGGGGGTCTCGGGGGTGAGATATGCTGGTGCACCCGAGACCGGAGGGGGGTCTCGGGGTCAAGATATGGTGATCCCACCCCGAGACCGGTGGGGTCTCGGGGGTGAGATAATGCTGGTGCACCCCAAGACCGGAGGGGGGTCTCAGGGTCAGATATGGTGATCCCACCGAGACCGATGGGGTCTCGGTGGTGAGATAATGCTAGTGCACCCCGAGACCGGAGGGGGGTCTCGGGGTCGAGATATTGTGATCCCACCCCGGGACCGGTGGGGGTCTCGGGGGTGAGATTATGCTGGTGCACCTCGAAACCGAAGGGTGGTCTCGGGGTCAAGATGGTGATCCCACCCAAGACTGGTGGGGGTCTCGGGAGTCAGATAATGCTAGTGCACCCCGAGACCAGAGGGGGGTCTCGGGTCGAGATATGATGATCCCATCCCAAGACCGGTGAGATCTTGGGGGTGAGATAATGCTGGTGCACCCCGAGACTGGAGGGGGGTCTCGGGATCAAGATATGGTGATCTCCATTAGCTACTGTTATATTTTATTCTAACGATGTTGGATCAGTCATATCAGAGTTGGATCAGCCATATCAGCATGCTCCCATAGATGCTGTAAAATCTCGCGATGTCGCTCAGTACCAAAAACTTCCTTAATTGCTCTAAGAAAAATGGTCAAGAAATTTTAATTATATTTTATGTACGTACGTCAGGTTATTGTTCTCTCTTGGCAAGCCGTCTTTGATAATATTAATGTGTATAAGTACGTATGATGGATGTATGGATACTTGCTCTAATGGAATAAGCATGCATGCATGGATGAATATAATACAAAGGACAGTCGATTCAGCCCGCAATGCTGAATGCGAATCTCAAGCGACTTGATCCCCATGCATGAACCGCACCTCTCTTGTCCTTTTTCCTTGTGACACGGCTTTCTCACCCGTGTACATGGGAAGGTGAGGCATCTCATTCCATGGGATGCAACGTGATGGTGACGAGAATGCTAAAAATTAAACGAAAACTCGATAATGCTCCAAATCAGGCCATATCTAATAAACAAATGTCACATCTGTTATAAATCTCTACATTATTACCACGTGATAGTGGTGAGGATGATATAATATTATTTTAATCCAATATTAAAATTGAGGATGGAAATAGTCCATAATAAATAATCACATAAAAGTTATCAGCGAATCTAGAGACACCATTCTTCAATCGCCGCTTCACCGGCAAGAGTTCACGTTTGTACTTAATAAATTTGGCACGGTTGCCTGTCTTTATTACATGAAAAAAAAGAGAGAGTATTGCTTAATTAATTATTTAATTTTTAAATGTTAAATAATATTTGTAGTATTAATCTAACTAAATAAAATGGATAACATCAATGGTGCCAAATATTCGATCGGTTAAAGAATTTTTTAGGAGTAAAAAGGACGGTGAAACGAATGTGAGCTGAAAATTAAGATAGATATTCGAGCTGTCTAAAATAGTCAGGAACGCTGCTAATCGATCGGGCCCTTCTGGCATCATTCGGCCACCATAAATAGCGATGGCATAATCTGAGGATTATGATGGCTAAATGCTAGTTTAGTACCGGTTAAATTTGATTCTATCAATAATAAATCTTTTTAGATAATATAAAGGTTGCATCAAAATCTCAACTCTATGATCCGCGCCTGAATGGATTGACAGATTCATGACTTTTAATATTTAACTCGTGGCAGTGGAGTTTTCTCTGCCAAAGTTTGATTGGAAACTTGGTATTTAATTCCCCGGCTGTTTCTCAGAGATGGCAATATAATTTTATCTATTTATTATTAAAATGGTGAACGTACAATATTGATAGCTCCTTTTTGGATTGTTAATTTGCATGATTGAACGAGAGGCATGCTTCTGGTCACGTCACCTCTGGCTTGCGCTGGTGGAGAATCGTACAAGGCCCCACATTTGGCATCGATCGCTCGTCTGACCCAGCACAGTGGCTTCACCCTTCTGAGCTCTCACGAGACAGAGTGATGAACGGTTAATTAAGTCCTGCATGAACGAATTTAAAATTTGCTACCTTGGTATGGAGTTTCATACTACTTGAATACAATAACTATGGCTGATACAGGAATTAATTCGGTATATTGAGACTCGAAACGTTTTCATATATATATATATATATATATATATATATATATTCTATACATGATTGTGATGAAAATCAGACCATTTAATCGAACCGATTTAATTAAAATTGATCATTAATTCGATCTGGTTTTATTATTAAAGTTAACTTTTGTATGGTCCAATAAAATTAAAAATTCATTGAATTACTAGATTATGAAGAACTGATTGAATTTCAATTTTTAAATTTTTAGTTTTAATAATAAAATAGAATTAAACTTTTTTAGGTTTTTAATTTTTCACTTTGTTTTGCATAGAGATGAGCACTAAGCTAGATCATCCATGGCCCGGTCCAGTCCGATATGAACCGGATAATGCCGGACCCGACTCAATTATAGTACCGAGCTATGCCAGGCACAGCCCATTAAAAGGGATCATGCTGGGCTCAAAAACTCTGGCCCGCAGATCAAGCCCGGCACGGCCCATTAAGGCCTGGGCTAGCATGGCAGGCCGTGCTGTGCCAGCCCAGCATGGCCCATAAGGGTCTGGGTTGTGCGGGCCTACAGGGGCCTAGGATCATGTTCTCTCTGATCCTACTCTTGAAAAGAGGGGAGATCTGGAGGATGGAGGATGATATATCGTTCTGGAGAGCTAAACGCATCCATTCAAGAAGACACCCCAGAAGGAAGACGTACTTGACGAAGGCGCTACCATCGATGAAGAAGATGGAGGAAATGAGGATGACTTGGGGCTAGAGGAGGTCGTAGAGGGCAGAAGCAAGGTTGGGGTCGACAGAGGCGTAGTGGATCCATGCGGAAGAAGAGGAAGAGGGCAAGGGCGAGGGTGAGGGTGAGGGTGAGGGGGAGGGAGTGGGAGGGAGGGGGGAGTCGTAGAAGCCGAAAAGGTGGTAGAGGAGCAGGACAAGGGAGTGGACAAGCTCCTGGCTATGCTCGGGTACAAGGTCCGCTGCTCAGATATGGCCAACATCGCTCGCTCGGATATGGCCAACATCGCCCAGAAGCTCGAGATGGTTTTGAGCAGCACCACCCAGGACGATGCTTTCCTCTCCCACCTCACCTCCGACACCATCCACTATAACCCCTCCAACCTCTCCAACTGGCTCGAGACCATGCTTTCCGAGCTCAACGCGCCGCCTCCTCCCATCTCGTCCTGCACCCGATTCCCAACCATCAGAGCAACCAGTTCGAGCTGCCCCCAGTCAACGTCACCTTAACCTCGATTCTTGATCCGGCCGATTGCTCTATTGTGACCCCCATCGACTTCCCAACCCCTTAGCACCATGCGGAGTACGATCTCAAACCTGCCTCCTCCACCATCACCATCGCCCCTGGCCACGTTGTGCACGGATCGAAGCCCCCAGTGGAGGTGAACTCCAGGGATCGAAAGCGAATGAGGACCTCCTCCTCTTCCTCATCCTCGTCCTGAGAAGGAGGGTTTGGAGTAGTTGGCGCAGGAGGATGGGATCGACGATGCCTTCCGTGATGGAAGCGTTGTCGATGACGGCAGGGCCGGCAGCAGGGGCAAGAAGGAGCAAACGACCCAGGGCCTATCGTGCCTGGCAAGCCTATCGTGCCTGGCACATCTGGCACGTCACGGGTTGTGCCTGGCACGGCCCAACTCAAAATGGGCCATGGGCTATGCCGGGTTTCAAATATTTTTTAACAGGCCATGTCTAGCACGGTCGGTTATTAAACGAACTGTGCTTGACAAGATCAGTTTTTTTATTCGGCCCGGGGGGCTTGGGCCGTGCCGTGCTAGTGCCCATCTTTTTTGCACCTAAAATAACCCATCTATAGTTTTAAAAATATTTTTTTATAATTTTAATGTTATATAAGCTTATGACATGTAGCTGAAATATCCTTTATTCATCAAAAGGATATTTTTGCAAAGGAAATAAGTGACCATTTTTGCAAAAGCCGTCATGCAAACTTAGTTGTACGTGATTGAGTATACACTGTCACAAATGTTAAAAACTAAGCTTAAATGTTGGAAGTATTGGTTTGGGCTCCCTTCCTATATGGAGAAAGGCACAAATGTGTAAGCCCACTTGTGTCACACTTGTCTAAATGGTGAGTCTGATTTGGTAAGAATTAGAGGTGGGCACTGGGCTGTGCCGTGCCAGGCACGGCCCAGGCCCGCCGTGCCTAAAAATTTGCCGTGCCGTGCCTGGCACGGCCCATTAATAAATGGACCGTGCCAGGCACGGCCCATTAAAAAAAAATTAAATTTGGCACGGCCCGTGGCCCATTTTAAAATGGGCCACGGACCGTGCCTGCATGGCCCGTCACGGGCCGTACTTTGGCACGGCCCAGATGGGCCATGCTTTGGCACGGCCCAGCTGGGCCGTGTCCAGCACGGCCCACCACGCTTGAAGCAACAGGCGCCGTTAATCACGTATTCAACTTCTCGCATTTCTTTCCCAAAGATAATATTTAATAGATTATATATTCAATGGAGGTTCAACTTGTACGAAGCAAGCTCGTCTATATTTATCATCATTAAAATTAATTAACTAAAATACTAATAATGTTAATATTTAATTAATATTCATTGCATTGCTACGTTCTATTTACGTTGGAAAAATCATACTTCACGCATTGCTATATATATTTTTTTTTAAAAAAAATGAACATATGCTTTTTATACATAGTCCATATGATATGCTGCTTATTATTTAATATGCAACCCATATTAATGATGTCGAGCATCACTGATGATTAAAAAAATATTATTAGTCAACAAGTAGTAGCATCGGTCAGTTACGGATGCTATAAATAAACTTCGTAAGTCGCGTTGGAAGACAAGCATCATTTTATTATTCTGTGATGTCACTGTTGACAGCGTGCACCATTTTATTTTTACTTTTATCAAATAAAAATAAGCGTACACCTAGGCACCATGCCTAGGAATGATGCCCATGTACCTGGGCACCATGCCTAGGCATGGTGCCCACTGCCAGGCATGGGGCATGGTGCCCACTGCCAGGCACCATGCCTGGGCAGTGGGCACCTATACATGGTGCCTAGGCACCAGCTAATAGCTGGTGCCTAGGCACCACTTTAGATTTTTAGCCGTTTTTAATGGCTATATATAGTCGTTAAAAATGGCTATATCCGTTTTTAACGGCTATATAACCGTTAAAGGCTATTGGGAGGGATTTAGACCATTTTACCCCTCCCAACAGTCATATAACGGCTATATCAAAGGATAGTTTTGGAAGAAAAAAAAATTAGAAATTCTATAAATAGATGAACTCTCCCTCATTCTTACCACACCAAACTAATTCCTCTATTACTACTATTCTCTCTTCCAGCAAGTGCTCTAGTAGATTAGCAATTTAATTTTTAGTTTGCAAGTGTTCTTACAAGTGCTCAAGCAAGTAGTCAAGTGCTACAAGATCAATTCTTGTTGAGAGGCGAGAGCGCAAGAGGAAGCTCATAAATCTCGGCTCCACGCCTCCACCTCTGATCTTTTCTCAATTCCTTTTTGTGGGTTAGTTTTTATTTTTTGCATTTATTAATTAAAAATTTTAGATATGGCATCTTTTAACGAAAGTAATTTTAACATGTACGCTTTTTCTGAAGGTGAGGAAACTAATCCCCAAAGACCCCAACCCCAATCCCAACTCCAAGTTCCATCTAGAGCTAGTGTCAGTGAGTGTCAAACCTCTTCTCGTAAGAGGACTAGTAATGTTTGGATTGATTTCGATAGAATTATGGTTGATGGAGTCTATAAAGCAAAATGAAAAAAATGTGCAAAACTTTACAGTTGTTCTAGTACTGGGGAACAGGGCATCTAAGAAGACATCAAGAAAGTCATAGGATGCATGATTCCAGTCAGCAAGGACTCCTTAATATACAAGAGGGATTACTTGTAGGCAATTTTGCATATAACTACGAAAATCAAAGAAAATTAATGGTAAGATGGATAGTTCAAGATGAATTACCTTTTAGTTTATCTGAATCTTATAATTTTGAAAGATATGTTCAATTAGGCCTACAACCTGCTTATAAAAGAACTAGTAGGCGTACCTTTAGAAGAGTGGCTATGACAAACTTTTAGCAATGAAACAAAGTTTAACAGAAAGCCTCTCAAATTTAAATGCTAGAATTTCTTTAACTTCTGATATTTGGACGGCATCTGTAGGTAGTAATTGTTTTATTTCTGTTACAGCTCATTATATTGATAATGATTGGCAATTAAATAAACGAATTATTGCTTTTCGTGCTTTTGATTTTCCGCATTCAGGACAACAAATTTCAAATATTATTTATCAAACTGCATGCTCATATAATATAATAATAAAATAATGTCAATTACTTTTGATAATGCATCTAATAATAATTCTGCTGTTGCATTATTAAACGACTCTTTGCATCCCATTTTAGATGGACAATTATTTCATATTAGATGTTCATGTCATATATTAAATCTTTCTGCTCAATCTGGCATGAACATAATTCAAGAGGTTATTTCAAAAATTAGAAATGCTATTTCTTTTATTCATGCTTCAAGGTCAAGACTTCAAGAATTTAAACAATTATGTGTAGATCATGGTAAACGTTTAAAAAATTTAAACTTGACGTAATAACTCGTTGGAATAGTACCTATGCCATGATACATGATGCATACCCATATAAGAACTTATTAAGTGCTTATATTAATGAGCGTGGATTAGGATTTACATTGACTGAAGCTGATTGGAATCAAGGTAAAATTTTAGAAGATTTTTTGGTTACTTTTTATGATGCTACAAATGTTCTTTCAGGTATTTATTATCCAACTTCTTGTTCATTTCTACAAAAAGCATATGTAATTAGTGAAAATTTTAAAGAATATAGATATCATGAAGTTTTAATGCCTATTATACATATATGGAAACTAAATGGAATGAATATTGGAATAGGATGTCCATTGCATAACTTAGCTGCTGTTTTTGATCCTAGAGTTAAATTAAATGGTGTAATTTTTTTAATTGATCAATATTGTGAAAACATGAATCAAATCCTGAACCTGCTAAAGATGAGGTAACACGACTTCTTAATGATATTTATTATTATATAATGATAAAATTTGTGGATCTAGAATACCTATTCAAAGCTCTGCTTCTTCTTCTAGATCACGTTCGTCATCTATTTTTTCATTCATTAGAAGACACGCACATGCTTCATCATCTTCTTCATCTTCGTCATCTTTAAGTAATGAATTGGAATTTTATTTACGAAACGATCTTCATTCTGCATATGATGAAGATCAAATAGAAAATCTAGATGTATTAGCTTGGTGGAAGAGTGTTAAAAATCAATATCCTGTTATGTCTGCCATTGCACGAGATGTTTTAGCTGTGCCGATGTCCACAGTAGCATCGGAATCCGCTTTCAGTGCAGGTCGACGTATTTTAGACGAAAAGAGAAGTAGGATGACTGGCAAGACAGTTGAGATGCTTATCTGCTTCAAAGATTGGTTGGATGCTGAGGCGAGGCTTCAAGATAAAGGTGGACATGACTTAACCAGCGAAGATGACGATGACACAAATACTACTGATGACTGAAGAGTGATGAGTGAGTCATTTCTACTTTTATAATTGTATATTTTTATTTTTTAAATTGTTAAAAACTTAAAGTAAGCCATCTTTATTTTTTTTTCTATTTTTTTCTCCTTGCTTATTGTATTATGTTCTGAAGGTCAGGCCTAGCCCCCCTCCCTTCTGTACCATTTTGATTTTAAATTAATAAACTGGTAGGGTCTACGCCAAACCCCCCATCTATAAGGTGGCTTTATATTAATAAAATTTTTTTATTCCTAATAATTTTTTAATTTATCAAAAAAAACTTTTTTTATAATTTTTTTTTATTTGAGCCGTGCATGGGCCGTGCCTGGCACGGCCCAGGCCCACCTAGGCCGTGCCTGGCACGGCCCACCTGGGCCAGCACGGCCCAGGCCCACCTGGGCCGTGCCTGGCATGGCCCACCTGGGCCTGCACGGCACGGCGGGCCGGCCCAGGCCCGTCACGGGCCGTGCCGTGCTGGGCCAAAAAAAAAATTTTTCGTGCCCAGCACGGCACGGTTCACTGGGCTGTACCGGCACGGCCCGGTACTGTAGCAGTGGTGGGCCGTGCCTGGCATGGCCCATCAGGGCCTGGGCCGTGCCGTGCCATGGGCGGCACGGCCCAGTGCCCACCTCTAGTAAGAATCCCTAATCAATGATGAATCTGATTAGGTAAGAGTCCATCTTGGTAAGAATCCCTAATCAGTGGTGAGTCTAATTAGGTAAGAATCCAACTTGGTAAGAATATCTAATCAGTGGTGAGTCTATTAGGTGATATTAGGGTTAATTTTTTGAAAATGAGAGAAGAGAGCCGCCATTCGAGAGAGAAGAGAAGAAGAAGCCCTTCCTGCATAAACTCAGAGAAGCCACCGTAAAATCACTACTTCAGATTCGTTCACCATTGGATCAGGCTGAAATTTTGACAAAAGGTTTAGAACATCTGGCTTTTCATTCTGAACGGTTGGATCGGTGAAACAAGGTCTGAGGTGCGAGAAACTCAAGTCGGACAGTAGCTCTATTTTTTGGGTTTGTTAAACTTCTTGGTTCTCTATTGTAAGCTTCTTAGCTTTATTACTTGGTTGGCTATGAGCACTCATTTTTTTCTTGTTTGAGACTCTCTTGTACCCTTATTTGATCATAGTGGAGCTATTTCTTTGGTCTGGACAACCCATGATTTTTACCCTTGCTTTGAGGGGTTTTCACGTTAAAAATCTTGGTGTTTCTTGTGTGTTTATGATATTCAATTGCTGTCACAATTTTGTTATTGCTCCTCACAGATTCTTACAAGTTGGGGGAATATATCTCTGCTGCATATTGTGATTTATTACTACTGTTGTTGTTTTCCCATCAAAGTGGTATCGGAGCTCTTTGGTTTGGGACTATTTGACTTGCTTGAATGATGGAGGTAAATACAAATAAGATAGTTTGTTTGAATGACTCTAATTATCATTTGTGGAAGGACAAAATGAAGGATTTGTTATTTGTGAAGAATTTGCATCTTCCTATGTTTGCTACTAAGAAGTCGGATTTCAAGTCTGATGAGGAATGGGAATTTGAACATCAGCAGGTTTATGGTTTTATTCGGCAGTATGTAGAAGATAATGTTTATAATCACATTGCTAATGAGACACATGCTAGAGCTTGTGGGAGAATATTCAATCATTGTATGCCTCTAAATCAGGGAATAATAAATTATATTTGTTGAATTCTCTGATGAATTTGAGGTACAAGGAGGGGACTTCTATTTTAGATCACTTGAATGAATTTCAAGGGCTCCTAGATCAATTGTCAGGAATGGGTATCAAGTTTGATGATGAAGTGTTGGGACTATAGCTATTGAATACTCTACCAGAGTCTTGGGAGACATTTCGAGTTTCAATTACAAACTCAGCTCATAATAGTATTGTTACTTTGCAAATGGCAAAGGGTGGTGCTCTTAATGAGGAGATCAGAAGGAAGGCACAGGGTACTTCATCTCAGTCCGAGGTGCTTGTCACTAAAAATAGGGAGAAAAGTCAGAGAAAAGAACCAAAGGATGGTAGAGAGAAAAGCAGAAGCAAGTCCAAGTCAAGATACAAGAATGTGGAGTGCCATTATTATCACAAAACAAGACACATATAGAAGAATTGTTTTCTAAGGAAAAGGAAGAACAAAAGCAAGAAGGGTAAGCAGAAAGAGAAGGATTGTAATGATGATGATGATCGTGTTACCATTGCTACCAGTGATGATCTTATTATCTCTGTGACCATAGTCAGTTAATCTTGTATCAGATGAGAACATATGGATAATTGATAGTGGCGCTACACTGCATGTTACACCAAGGAAGGAGTTCTTCACGTCTTACACTTATGGTGACTTTGGAGTGTTAAAGATGGGTAATAATGGAGTGTCTAAGGTGATTGGTATTGGTGATGTTCGCTTGCAAACCAATATGGGAATGCATCTACTGCTTCAAAGAGTCAAACATGCTCCGGATGTTCGCTTTAATTTGATTTCTGTGCAGATGCTTGATGATGGTGGTTATGATAATCACTTTGGTTCTAGAAAATGGAAACTCACCAAAGGTAACTTGGTTATGGCTAGAGGAGAGAAAATTTCTAAACTGAATTGGATAAAAGCTTTGGTTGCTAAAGACAGTGTGAATGTCGTGGATATGGAGGCATCTTTGTGGCACCGAAGGCTTAGTCATATTAGTGAAAAAGGGCTGAACTGCTTAGCTAAAAAGGATATGCTTCTAGGATTGAAGAGTGCAAAATTGGAGAAGTGTTCTCATTGCATGGCTAGTAAATAAAACAGAGTATCCTTTAAGAAGCATCCTCCCTCAAGAAAGTCAGAGTTGCTTGAATTGGTGCATTCTGATGTTTGTGGTCCCTTGAAGGTAAAATTCTTTAGTGGTGCACTTTATTTTGTTACCTTTATTGGTGATTGTTTCAGGAAACTATGGGTCTATGCATTGAAGACAAAAGACCTGGTGTTGGAGAAGTTCAAACAGTTTAGGCTTTAGTTGAGAGGTAGTCAGACAAGAAGCTAAAATATATTCGCACTGACAATGGTGGTGAGTATTGTGGACCCTTTGATGTCTATTGCAAGCAGCAGGGTATTGCACATGAAAATACTCCTCCTAAAACTCCTCAGCTGAATGGTTTAGCAGAAAGGATGAATAGGACATTGATTGAAAGAGTGAGGTGTATGCTCTCTGAAGCAAAATTGCCCAAACACTTTTGGGGTGAGGCACTGTACATGGCAGTGCATGTTATTAATTTTAGTCCTACAGTTGCTTTGGACAGTGAGGTACCATACAAAATTTGGTTTGGTAAGAATGTCAGATATGATCATTTGCGAGTCTTCGGTTGCAAGGCATTTGTGCATGTTCCAAAGGATGAGAGATTCAAGTTGGATGCTAAGACGAGACAGTGCATCTTTATAGGTTATGGTCAAGATGAATTTGATTACAGGTTTTATGATCCTATTAAGAAAAAGCTTATTAGAAGTCGTGATGTGGAGTTCATGGAAGAAACCATTGAAGACATTGATAAGGTGGAGAAGACTACACCCGAAAAAGGTAATAAGCTAATTGATGTTGATCCATTTCGGTTGCCTGTTCACAATCTGGATAATGTTGAGAGTAGTGTTCAACAAGATGAGCAACATGATTATGTTGATGATCAACAGCTTGGACATGAGTTAGATATTCCAACTAATGATGCTGAAGAGGAACATGAGATATCACAAGATGATAATCTTAGTTATGCTCCTGAACCACCTCAAAGTCAACTCAGGAGGTCTAACAGGCAGAGACAACCATCTACAAGGTATTCGTCTGATGAGTATGTGACTTTGATTGATGGGGGAGAACCTGAGTGTTTTGAAGAGGCCATTGAGAGTGAAGAAAAACAAAAGTGGTTGGATGCAATGCAAGATGAGATGCAATCTTTGCATGACAATCACACTTATGATTTGGTGAAGTTGCCTAAAAGCAAGAGGGCCTTGGACAATAGGTGGATTTACAGGGTGAAATATGATAGTAATGCTGCATCTCCAATGTATAAAGCCAAATTAGTGGTAAAAGGCTTCAGACGGAGGAAGGGTGTTGATTTTAATAAGATTTTCTCACCTATGGTGAATATGTCTTCTATTAGAACCGTGTTGAGTTTGGCTGCTACTCTTGATTTGGAGGTAGAGCAAATGGATGTGAAAATTGCTTTACATGGTGATTTGGAGGAAGAGATTTACATGAAGCAACCTGATGGCTTTCAAGTTGAAGGCAAGGAAGACTATGTATGTAGGCTAAGAAAGAGCCTATATGGTTTAAAGCAGGCTCCGAGGCAATGGTACAAGAAGTTTGAGTCTATCATATGTGAGCAAGGCTACAAGAAGACTACTTCTGACCATTATGTCTTTATTAAAAAGTTTTCTGATGTTGACTTCATTATCCTGTTATTGTATGTTGATGACATGCTTATTATTGGAAAAAATATTTTTAGGATTGACAGGTTAAAGAAGCAGTTGGGCAAGTCATTTGCAATGAAGGACATGGGAGCTGCTAAGCAGATTCTTGGTATAAGAATCATGCGTGATAGAATGGAGAAGAAACTTTGGCTGTCACAGGAACACTAAATTGAAATGGTGCTGCAAAGATTCCAGATGGAAAATACTAAGGTCGTAAGCACTTCTCTTGCTACTCATTTTAAGCTGAGTGCTAAACAAAGTCCATCAAATAAAGTTGAAAATTAGATATGGAACGGGTTCCTTATGCTTCTACTGTGGGTAGTTTGATGTATGCAATGGTGTGCACAAGACCAGACATAGCACATGCTATTGGTATTGTCAGTAGATTTCTGTCAAACCCAGGTAGAGAGCATTGGAATGCGGTGAAATAGATTTTAAGGTATCTTCGTGGTACAACTAGTATGAGGCTTTGTTTTGGAGGTGATGAGCCTACATTGGTAGGGTACTCAGACTTAGATATTGCTGGAGACATTGATTCCAGAAAGTCCACTTCGGGCTATATGATTAAATTTGCAGGGGGAGCTGTGGCTTGGCAGTCTAAGTTGCAGAGGTGTGTAGCATTGTCAACTACAGAGGCAGAGTTCATTGCCATTACAGAAGCATGTAAGGAGTTGCTAAGGGTGAAGAAATTCTTACAGGAGCTAGGCTTTGTTCAGAACCAATATCTGTTGTTTGTTGACAGTCAAAGTGCTATCCATCTTGGTAAGAATTCAACTTTCCATTCAAGGTCCAAACATATTGATGTGAGGTATCATTGGATATGTGATGTTTTGGATGCTAAGCTATTGGAGTTGACTAAAATTCATACTGATAATAATGGTGCTGATATAATGACAAAAGCATTACCAAGAGAGAAGTTTAAACTTGTTGTGAGATCGCCCTTAAACTTGTGTAGCTTCCTCTTGGCCAGCCTTGGTAGTCCACGACAATGGCAGCTATAATAGCTAAAGTGGCAGCCCAACCTATTGGCCTGGACGGCTTCACATATTAATACTTCTTGGCCTACATTGATGTGATGTTTTGGATGCTAAGCTGTTGGAGTTGGCTAAAATCATACTGATAATAATGGTGCTGATATGATGACTAAAGCATTACCAAGAGAGAAGTTTGAAACTTGTTGTGAGATCGCCCTTAAACTTGTGTAGCTTCCTCTTGGCCAGCCTTGGTAGTCCACGACAATGGCAGCTATAATAGCTAAAGTAGCAGCCCAACCTAAAATTGGCCTGGACGGCTTCACATATTAATACTTCTTGGCCTACAAACCACATCTGAGAAGCTCTGTTTTTTTGCCCTCCTCGTTTGTCTTCTCATCTTATCTAGAGATTTTTGAATGCTCAATTCTTCAATGGTGATATTCCTATGACAACTCTAAAGCCTTAGGCTAAGTGCAACGAGTGCTACATTGATAAATCCTAAGGACTTTTTTTTCTCATTTTTGTGAGACCCTAAGAAATTTGAATCTCAACTAGTAGATGAACTTTACTGATAAACATCATTATTTGCTATCTTTAGCGGTCATCAAGTGAAGGGTAGGGCGTACGTCATTGACCTTCAGGAAAACGTTGCAAAGGTGAAGGCGAGTTAGAATCCACTTTGGATTTTATGATTAGGGCATTAGTTTAGGTCAACAAAATATTAATAGCTCATAGGGTTCTCTCCTACGATTCTTTGTAGGAACAACTTCCTTTTTCTAGCAGAGAATAGAATAAAAAATGTTGGGTTTAATTTCAATTTCTCAATGCAGGTCCCTTAGACAAAATGCATAGATTGGTTTCAAACGATCATTTCATAGTTAAAGGATTCTCTCTCTTCTCTGCTCATTATGAAACCAGAGTAATATTCTCCCAAAGGCTTCTAATTCTTAATGCATGATAAGCTATTTCCAGAAGAGGGATAAGTGAAGAAATAGATTAATTCTACTGCCTCTTTCACTTCTCTTTTTAAACAAAAAAAAAATATAATTGGCCTCCCAATTATGATTTAATTTACACTTGGCTACTGCTATTTAAATAAATATTAAAGTTAACAAAAAATAATGATTTAATTTATAATTTATCAATGTTATCTAAATATGCATTAAAATTAATGAAAAAAATTATTAAGGGACTATCATATGACTACTAAAAGGCAAATCAATATATGCTAAAAAAATAATTATAAAATAAGATATACCAATTTTATGAAAATCTATTTAGGATCACTAAAGAGTGGTCATGTGGCAGTAATATGAGTGCAAATTAAATTGCATGAGAAGGTTAATTATAAATCTATTTTAGTTTTAATCAAGATAAAGTACAGATAAAATCTATTGATAAGGAGGCTAGATGGAATTAACATAAACTTAATATTTTAGCTTTTACAACCCCAATCAAATTTATTGTGACAAAAACACTGCGAACTCAACATAGACTAATACATGCATCATGGTAATGATACGAAAAGCAACCTCTAAAGACACCATGCGACTTCTTATATGCTACATATAATTAAGAACTAAAACTAAACCAGAAGAAAGCAATACATTAATCAATTCATGACCATTAGTATATTACTTTTCTTGTCTATCCAGTGATCAATGATAGACCTCGATAATCGATCGTAAGCCTAATGCTGGAATGATTTTGTAGCTGTTAAAGCCTGCATTAGTAAAAATTTGCTCCATTCACATTCATTCCTTTGCTTCCTGTGGTTTGGACCATCATGTGCATGTCAAAAAGTAGTTGTGTCTCGGCCAACTCAGGAGAGCCAACATCCAAGTCTACTACCATTTCAATGATAATGGCCTTCCCTCCCTCTTCTTTGGAAGGAACTGCCTCCTTGCATCGTTTCAGTATCTCTACGCATTCCGCATCACTCCAATCATGCAGGACTCACTGCAAACCATGACCATGAGTGGTTAAACCATAAGGATTTGAAAATTATCAAACACATGGAACTATTTTTTTCTTTATTTTTTCCTAGGCATCAATAAGTACTTTGAAGTTAGAAATCAAGAATAATAAATAAGAAAAACAAGTAGGATATTACTATGATCCCAATTTGTGGCAATTAACTAAAAGAAGGATATTTTGGGAGCTTAATGAGGATAAAATAGTTGACTTATGGCAAGAGGAATTACATATATTTATGTGTGCATGTGTGAATTTATAAGCTTAAGAGGAATTGATAAAAAACGGAATATTTCCTCTTAAATCATAGCCTGAACGACATTAATGTTAAATAATGTGCTTATGCATGTTTATAGTATAAACAGATAATTTGGCTCTTTTAATTTTGGCAGCCTAACTTTACCACACCAAAGGAATTTTGTGGCTGGACTTCCTTTTGTTTAAACTTATGCATGACTACTAGGATAGTTATTTCTTTCGGAGGCATTTATTCGAGTAATTGAGTGTAAACTAGCAATTAGGGTTACTGTTGGCCCACATCAAAGCAAGTGCACGGATCTAAACAGTGGATCAGCATCACATGTCTTCAATACAAGTGGGGATGGTTGATCGACAAGCCAAAAAAATCCTGCCAGCAAGGAGTAATTAAGGTTTTTGTGTCTAATCTGACGTAAATCAAGATCTCTCACTAATGGGAGTAATGAAGCATTGCTCTCTAATTTCTTTTAATCACAGTTACCAGATTAATTAAGAATATTTTAATTTCCGAGAAAATTTAAACAAGATTCCAATTTCCTAAGCGAGCAAACCGATGCCCTCATAGGACTGCAAACTGTATTGAATTTTGCCCCAATCCATGCTGGATCCAAATTCAGCTTTTTTAATAAAAATATTTGGTTTAAAATTGTTTGAGGGGCTTGCTATTTTTTAAAAATAAAAAATAAAAATATGAAACGTACGTAATCAACTTCACCAAGCTACATACTGTAAAGTTTATAATTATTAAGCACGATGGTATGAAACCAATTAATATAATCTATGAACCATCTGGTCGCAGCAAAGCAACTAGTATTGGGATTGTTTCCAACTCAGATTATTTTGGGAAGAGAAATCAAGGTAGAAGAAGGGTTTTCTCTCAAGAATAAAATTGATCTATCTCGTTTCATTAAGCACATCACCATATAAATATTGTTTCTTGTTTATACGGATAAGCATAATCCTCTTATGATCTTATCCATCAAGGCTATCCCACAAAAAGATAAAAAGATAGGCTCATTATTTAAAAGCCCAACTCAGACTAAATAAAATAAAATAAAATACTAAAAACTAACAACCATTATATTTTAACACTCCCCTTTAATGGTTGTTCTTGGATACCCATGAGATCTCTAAAGTGTATGAATTTCTTCTTGGGTAGTGCCTTGGTGAAGATTTCTGCAATTTGGTCTTCAGTCTTCACATACTTGACTTCAATTTCTTTTTCTTCTACCACATCTCTAATGAAATGGTACTTGATTTTGATATGCTTGGTGCGGCTGTGATATATAGGATTCTTTGTCATAGAAATAGTAGATTTGTTGTCACATAGCAGAGTAGTAGCTTCTTCTTGCTTTTCACCCATATCTTCAAGTATTCTTCTCAACCAAATTATTTGTTATGCTGCCAAAGTTGTTGAAACATATTCTGCTTCAGAAGAAGATAATGCCACTGTATCTTGCTTCTTCACATAAAGTGTTGGTTCACTTGGACTTTTTAGAAAACCTTTTTCATTGAAGTAGGTGTCAATTTGAGAGTACCATGCTCTGGGTGCTTGCTTCAGCCCATATAATGCTTTCTTCAACTTGTATACCTTGTTTTCTTGACCTTTGATGATGAAGCCTTGAGGTTGTTCAACATAAATTTCTTCTTCTAATACTCCATTCAAGAATGCAGACTTTACATCTAGTTGATGTAGTTTCCAACTTTTATGAGCTGCTATAGAAATAAGAGTTCTAATTGTATCATGTCTAGCAACAGGTGCAAAAGTTTCTTGATAATCAATACCAGGTAATTGAGAGTATCCCTTTGCTACTAATCTTGCTTTGTGTCTTTGAATGGTGCCATCTGGATTGTGTTTTGTTTTGTAGATCCACTTCAAGCCAATGACTTCCTTATCACTTGGTTTCTTCACTAATTCCCAAGTTTTGTTCTTCTCAATCATATTGATTTCTTCTTGCATTGCCTTGTTCCACACTTCTTCATGCATAGCATTTTCATAAGTTTCAGGCTCAATCATGCAGAAATTACAAGAAGCATAAATGTCACTTAACCTTCTCATTTTTATAGGAGTAGAACTTGAAGATGGACTTGAACTTGAAGTAGTTTGTGGTGAACCTTCAACCTTATTTTCTTCATTTTGAGCATCATGAATTTCTTCATCTAGAGAAATAATATTTTCTTCAACTTTCTTTTGCTTCCAATCCCAAGCAACTTTTTCATTGAAAATAACATCTCTTCTTATGATCACTTGATTTTGCTTCAAGCTGAAAAGTCTGTAACCTTTGATTTAGAACTGTATCCAACAAAGATACATTTTTCACTTACTTCATCAAGTTTATGTCTCCTTTCCTTTGGAATATGTGCATAGCACACACATCCAAAGATTTTGAAATGCTTCACTGAAGGCTTTCTACCATACCAGGCTTCAAATGGTGTCATATTTTGAAGAGCTTTTGTTGGACATCTATTCATCAGATAAACTGTTGTATTCACTGCTTCTGCCCAATAAGAATTTGGAAGGCCTTTGTCTTTGAGCATAGATCTAGACATCTCAACAATAGTACGATTCTTTCTTTCTGCAACACCATTTTGCTCTGGTGTATAGCTAACAGTCAATTGTCTTTGTATACCATCATCTTCACAAAATTTCTCAAATTCATTTGAATTGTATTCACCACCTCTATCACTTCTCAGCACCTTGATATAATGCCCACTTTGTCTTTCCACAGATTTTTAAACTTCTTAAAGATAAGAAATGCCTCTGATTTATGTCTCATAAAATATACCCATATCATCCTTGAATAGTCATCAATAAAAATAATGAAGTAGATGTTACCTGCATGAGAAGGAGTTTTCATAGGCCACATATGTCAGTATGAATAAGCTCCAATGGTGCTTTGGCTCTCCATACATGCTCTTTTGGAAATGCCTCTCTATGTTGTTTTCCAAGTGCACATCCTTCACAAGGTTCTTCCTTGTCATGTATTGCTGGTAGACCATACACCATATTCTTTTGATATAAACTTCTCAAACTTTGAAAATTCAAGTGCCCAAACCTTTTGTGCCATAACCATGACTCATCATTTACCTCCATCTTCCATGCAGCATCCTTTGCATAGTGCAAAATAAGAGGAAAACTTCTATTTTTCTCCATCTTGATATTTGCCATAAGTTGCTTTTTCATCCCTCTGTCATATAACTTGCAAACATTATCTTCAAAGTGTACCATATGCCCATGCTCAATCAGCTGTCCAACACTCAAGAGATTTTGCTTCAAATCTGGAACAAGTAAAACATCATGAATGAATTTTCTTCCTTTCTTGGTATTGATTTCAATTGTGCCTTTGCCTCTTGCTTGGACTAGCACCATTTCCCATCTTCACTTGTGAAATTGAAGAACTGTCAATGTCCACAAAAATAGACTTGTCTCCTGTCATGTGATTGCTGCAACCACTGTCAAGATACCACATATTATTACTTTGCTCTTCTGCAGTTTGACATGCATATAGTGTGCTTTGCTGACCTTCATTTTCTTCTGAGAAGTGTGCTTGTTCACTTGCTTTGTATCTGCAATCTTTTTGAACATGTCCAAACTTTTTGCAATTATAACATTGGGGTTTCCCCTAAACCAGCAATCTTTTTCAGCATGAGAAGACCTTTTACATATATTGCACCTTTGTTGAGTGCTCTCATCATATTGCCTTTTTGAAAAATTATTTCTTTGCATTTCTCTACCTCTTCCTTTCATATTTCTTCCTCTTCCTCTACTCTGGTTTTCACCTCTGAATGACTCTCTTTTGACTGGAGCATGACTAGATGATTCTTTTTGAGAATTTTTATCAACCACTTTGAGTTTAGATTGAAAGGCACTTTCAATTGATGATTCTTTATGCCTAAACAATCTTTGCTCATGAGCTTCAAGAGATCCCATTAATTCATGAACACTTAATTCAGAAAGATCTTTAGATTCTTCAACAATTGCAACTATTGTATCAAATTTTGGAGATAAACTAGCCAAGATTTTCTCACATATTCTTCGCTCGGTGATGGTTTCACCATAGCTCTTCATTTGATTAACAGTCTCCGTAATTTTGGAGAAGTAATCCTTCAATTTTTATTTTCTTGCATTCTCAAATTATCTAACTCTCTTCTTAGAGTTTGAAGTTTGATAGCTCTTACCTTTATGTTGCCTTGAAATTCCTCCTGCAAGATATCCCATGCCTCCTTTGATTTGGTGGCTCTAATAATTCTGGAAAAAATTTTCTCAGATACAGCTTGTTGGATAAAGAACAGGGCTTTGGCATCCTTCTTTTTGTAGTCCTTCAGTTGCTCCTTCTGATTATTTGTTGGATTAACTGGGTCTTCGTACCCGTTCTCAACTAGATCCCATACTTCTTGTGAAATAAAAAGGGTCTTCATCTTGATGCTCCAATAATCATAATTTTCTCCATCAAAAATAGGGATAGAAGGTTGGTGGATATTCATACCAATATTGCTTGGGGTTGCCATGAATTTTTTGTAGCAATTTTTTCTTCACGATAGGCAACAGATCTTTGGGCCGTCCACCTACCAAAGGGCTTTCCTTTTTGCTTCAAGAACAAGAAAAATTCTAACGGCTGCCAAAATTTCTTTTCTCTTTAACCACCAAGAAGTTGAAAAGATAACGCCTTTTTTTTTTTTAAGGTTTTCACGCCTTCTTTTCGTCAATGGACGGCTTACCACTTTGGAAAGAGAAAATTGCAGGATGAAGAACCTGGTGGAAGAATTCGTCGGCTACGCATGGAAGGAAAGACTGGCTTCGTCTTCGTCCTCTTGCCTTCACCGGTCCTTCGCCGAAGAAAGCTTTCTTTTCTTTTTCTTGTTTCTTCGATTTTGCTTTTCGAATCGGGGAACTAGGCTCTGATACCAATTTTTGTTGGGATTGTTTCCAACTCAGATTATTTTGGGAAGAGAAATCAAGATAGAAGAAGGGTTTTCTCTCAAGAATAAAATTGATCTATTACGTTTCATTAAGCACATCACCATATAAATATTGTTTCTTGTTTCTACGGATAAGCATAATCCTCTTATGATCTTATCCATCTAAGGCTATCCCACCAAAAGATAAAAAGATAGGCTCATTATTTAAAAGCCCAACTCAGACTAAATAAAATAAAATAAAATACTAAAAACTAACAACCATTATATCTAGCACTCACCTTCGTCAGTATAAACATGTCTCCACCCACGACCTGGATCCACGCTTGCCACCAATTCGAACACGGTGCTTGTGGATAGGCCTCGGCGATGGCCTGGGCCATCGTGCCCATTGACATCCACCAGCGACTCAGATCCCGGAAGATCTCGCTGCACTCCACGACGGCGAGTTTAAATTGTTCCAACTCAGAAAAATAAAATAAAATAAAATACTTAAAACTAACAACCATTATATTTTAACACTCCCCTTTAATGGTTGTTCTTGGATACCCATGAGATCTCTAAAGTGAATGAATTTCTCCTTGGGTAGTGCCTTGGTGAAGATGTCTGCAATTTGGTCTTCAGTCTTCACATACTTGACTTCAATTTCTTTTTCTTCTACCACATCTCTAATGAAATGGTACTTGATTTTGATATGCTTGGTGCGGCTGTGATATATAGGATTCTTTGTCATAGAAATAGTAGATTTGTTGTCACATAGCAGAGTAGTAGCTTCTTCTTGCTTTTCACCCATATCTTCAAGTATTCTTCTCAACCAAATTATTTGTTGTGCTGCCAAAGTTGTTGAAACATATTCTGCTTCAGAAGAAGATAATGCCACTGTATCTTGCTTCTTGGATGCCCAAGATATGATACCTGATCCATAAAAGAATGCATATCCTGATGTGCTTTTCATGTCATCAATACTTCCAGCCCAATCACTATCACAAAACCCAAATAACTTCACATATCATCCTTGTTTCTTTCATACATGATCCCATAATCTTTAGTACCTTTGATGTATCTCAAGACTCTTTTTGCTTGTCCAAAGTGAATATTACTTGGCTTTTGCATAAATCTGGAAAGTAAACTTGATGCAAACATATGTCTGGCCTTGTAATTGTTAGATATAATAAGCTTCCAATAATGCTTCTGTATAATTGTGCATTGGCTTCACCACTTTCATCTTCTTTCATCAACTTATCATTTACCACAAAAGGTGTTTCCACACTATTGCAATTTTCATGTTGAATTTTTGAGAATGCCTTCTACATACTTCTTTTGACTGATAAATATACCATCTTTTCTTTGACTTATTTCAATTCCCAAAAAATAATGAAGCAAACCCATATCATTCATTTCATATCTTCTCATCATATCATTTTTGAAAGTCAAGATCATATTCTCATTGTTACCAGTAATAATTAAATCATCAACATAAAGAGAGACAATGAGAATATCATTACCTTGCTTCTTCACATAAAGTGTTGGTTCACTTGGACTTTTTAGAAAACCTTTTTCATTGAAGTAGGTGTCAATTTGAGAGTACCATGCTCTGGGTGCTTGCTTCAGCCCATATAATGCTTTCTTCAACTTGTATACCTTGTTTTCTTGACCTTTGATGATGAAGCCTTGAGGTTGTTCAACATAAATTTCTTCTTCTAATACTCCATTCAAGAATGCAGACTTTACATCTAGTTGATGTAGTTTCCAACTTTTATGAGCTGCTATAGAAATAAGAGTTCTAATTGTATCATGTCTAGCAACAGGTGCAAAAGTTTCTTGATAATCAATACCAGGTAATTGAGAGTATCCCTTTGCTACTAATCTTGCTTTGTGTCTTTGAATAGTGCCATCTGGATTGTGTTTTGTTTTGTAGATCCACTTCAAGCCAATGACTTCCTTATCACTTGGTTTCTTCACTAATTCCCAAGTTTTGTTCTTCTCAATCATATTGATTTCTTCTTGCATTGCCTTGTTCCACACTTCTTCATGCATAGCATTTTCATAAGTTTCAGGCTCAATCATGCAGAAATTACAAGAAGCATAAATGTCACTTAACCTTCTCATTTTTATAGGAGTAGAACTTGAAGATGGACTTGAACTTGAAGTTGAAAAGTTTGGAGAAGTTTGTGGTGAACCTTCAACCTCATTTTCTTCATTTTGAGCATCATGAATTTCTTCATCTAGAGAATAATATTTTCTTCAACTTTCTTTTGCTTCCAATCCCAAGCAACTTTTTCATTGAAAATAACATCTCTTCTTATGATCACTTGATTTTGCTTCAAGCTGAAAAGTCTGTAACCTTTTGATTTAGAACTGTATCCAACAAAGATACATTTTTCACTTACTTCATCAAGTTTATGTCTCCTTTCCTTTGGAATATGTGCATAGCACACACATCCAAAGATTTTGAAATGCTTCACTGAAGGCTTTCTACCATACCAGGCTTCAAATGGTGTCATATTTTGAAGAGCTTTTGTTGGACATCTATTCATCAGATAAACTGCTGTATTTACTGCTTCTGCCCAATAAGAATTTGGAAGGCCTTTGTCTTTGAGCATAGATCTAGACATCTCAACAATAGTACGATTCTTTCTTTCTGCAACACCATTTTGCTCTGGTGTATAGCTAACAGTCAATTGTCTTTGTATACCATCATCTTCACAAAATTTCTCAAATTCATTTGAATTGTATTCACCACCTCTATCACTTCTCAGCACCTTGATATAATGCCCACTTTGTCTTTCCACAAGATTTTTAAACTTCTTAAAGATAAGAAATGCCTCTGATTTATGTCTCATAAAATATACCCATATCATCCTTGAATAGTCATCAATAAAAATAATGAAGTAGATGTTACCTGCATGAGAAGGAGTTTTCATAGGTCCACATATGTCAGTATGAATAAGCTCCAATGGTGCTTTGGCTCTCCATACATGCTCTTTTGGAAATGCCTCTCTATGTTGTTTTCCAAGTGCACATCCTTCACAAGGTTCTTCCTTGTCATGTATTGCTGGTAGACCATACACCATATTCTTTTGATATAAACTTCTCAAACTTTGAAAATTCAAGTGCCCAAACCTTTTGTGCCATAACCATGACTCATCATTTACCTCCATCTTCCATGCAGCATCCTTTGCATAGTGCAAAATAAGAGGAAAACTTCTATTTTTCTCCATCTTGATATTTGCCATAAGTTGCTTTTTCATCCCTCTGTCATATAACTTGCAAACATTATTTCAAAGTGTACCATATGCCCATGCTCAATCAGCTGTCCAACACTCAAGAGATTTTGCTTCAAATCTGGAACAAGTAAAACATCATGAATGAATTTTCTTCCTTTCTTGGTATTGATTTCAATTGTGCCTTTGCCTCTTGCTTGGACTATTGCACCATTTCCCATCTTCACTTGTGAAATTGAAGAACTGTCAATGTCCACAAAAATAGACTTGTCTCCTGTCATGTGATTGCTGCAACCACTGTCAAGATACCACATATTATTACTTTGCTCTTCTGCAGTTTGACATGCATATAGTGTGCTTTGTTGACCTTCATTTTCTTCTGAGAAGTGTGCTTGTTCACTTGCTTTGTATCTGCAATCTTTTTGAACATGTCCAAACTTTTTGCAATTATAACATTGGGGTTTCCCCTAAACCAGCAATCTTTTTCAGCATGAGAAGACCTTTTACATATATTGCACCTTTGTTGAGTGCTCTCATCATATTGCCTTTTTGAAAAATTATTTCTTTGCATTTCTCTACCTCTTCCTTTCATATTTCTTCCTCTTCCTCTACTCTGGTTTTCACCTCTGAATGACTCTCTTTTGACTGGAGCATGACTAGATGATTCTTTTTGAGAATTTTTATCAACCACTTTGAGTTTAGATTGAAAGGCACTTTCAATTGATGATTCTTTATGCCTAAACAATCTTTGCTCATGAGCTTCAAGAGATCCCATTAATTCATGAACACTTAATTCAGAAAGATCTTTAGATTCTTCAACAATTGCAACTATTGTATCAAATTTTGGAGATAAACTAGCCAAGATTTTCTCACATATTCTTCGCTCGGTGATGGTTTCACCATAGCTCTTCATTTGATTAACAGTCTCCGTAATTTTGGAGAAGTAATCCTTCAATTTTTTATTTTCTTGCATTCTCAAATTATCTAACTCTCTTCTTAGAGTTTGAAGTTTGATAGCTCTTACCTTTATGTTGCCTTGAAATTCCTCCTGCAAGATATCCCATGCCTCCTTTGATTTGGTGGCTCTAATAATTCTGGAAAAATTTTCTCAGATACAGCTTGTTGGATAAAGAACAAGCTTTGGCATCCTTCTTTTTGTAGTCCTTCAGTTGCTCCTTCTGATTATTTGTTGGATTAACTGGTCTTCGTACCCGTTCTCAACTAGATCCCATACTTCTTGTGAAATAAAAAGGGTTCTTCATCTTGATGCTCCAATAATCATAATTTTCTCCATCAAAAATAGGGATAGAAGGTTGGTGGATATTCATACCAATATTGCTTGGGGTTGCCATCAACGTCCACCTACCAAGGGCTTTCTTTTTGCTTCAAAAAAAAAATTCTAACGGCTGCTGGTTATGCTCTTTCGTCTTCTTGGCCTGCTGGTCCCAAATTAATGGCAAGAAAGACGAGATCGTCCCCAGCTATTACTTCCACCCTTTCTCCACTAAGAGGAAAAAATCCAATGGATGCTCTCTCGCCAAAAAGGCTGGGAGGACGATTCTTGAATTTATAATAGGGGGCTCAGCTAAGAAGACGCGTTTTAACGTGCCGGCTGATGTCACACAACGCAGATTCCTTAATTCCCCTTCCCCTTCGTGTCAAAGAATAAATCCACATATAAGAGCGCTCACCCAGGAAAGGAAAGCGCGCAGACGGCACCCGGAATCTTGGCAGTGACTTCTTAGTTGTGGTGCACGTTTCTTGAGATGGAGAGGAAACATTCCAGAATAGAGGCAGCGTTGTCTTTTTTTTTTTCAAAAGATAACTTCCGTTGTAAAAGAAAGAAGGACTTGTGTACCTTGGATGCTGTTTTTCAAATAGAGGCTGACCCACTAACGCCAAAGAAAGGAAAATTGACACCATGTGGAATTCGAAAACGGAAGAAAAACGGCCGGCTTCTTCCTGTGCTGTGGAATCTCGGCGGCTTCCTCAATGTCATCGATTTTTTTTTTT
>UESW01003967.1:708397-724017 GCA_900491605.1 Calamus simplicifolius | reverse complement strand
TATATATATATATGTATGTATGTATGTATATATATAGTGTTAACACAACATATAAAGGCTTTGAAATCAATGAAGCGTGTTAATGTTTGTTGGAAGCACATAGGGTTTTTTTTTTTTTTTTTGAAAAAAAAAATCAAAATCAAACTTCAATCCCACGCATTCAAAGCTTCATTCATTCTTTAGCCTCTTATGCAACTCTTGAACTTCTTTTTGTTCATGATACCTATATGCACATATAGCTAGAAACATTGTAGAAAAAAGTCATATTTAAATGATTTTTAATATTTGGAGGCATAATGTGGAGCGCTTACTACTATAACTAATAAATAGATTAAAATATTAAGTTATTATTGTAAGATCCATTAAAGGATTTTCTTTAATACATAATGGCCAAGATCTTAGAATAAATGATTTTTATATGAAAACATAAACCAAGAATGCGTACCTTGATCCATTGATATTTGTTGACGAGAACGAGAGATGTGTTAATGACAGATTGAGTTTCTCCCTCTTTCCTAATTCTCTTCTGTATCTGCTTTGATGGTCAAACAGACTATATATATGAGAGAGAGGACCAATCTGATAATACGATAAGTTTTTCTTTCCATCAAAGAGAGGTTATCAGATAACAACTTCCCAAAGATAAACCAATAGGAAATTAGCTTTATTAAACCATCATTATCACTTAAATTTAAATATCTGATAAAATCAGATATCATAATTATCATTTAGAATAAATAAATGATAAATCAATCATATATCCACGTGGGCCACATAAAAGGAAACGCTAACATTCTCCCACTTGGCCCATGTGAGATATTAAACATACTGTTTAATAATCAATCATAATGCGCATAACAGAAGCTAATCCTTCATAATATTGGTCAAACATAAAATCATCATTAAGCAAAAACTAATAAGGATTATGGCGGTTGTATGCTATTATTTGATGTACTCCCTTCCATGTATCACATTACTAGTTCTATACTTAACATGACCTATAATGGGAATTGCAATAAGGTCTAACAATAATGTCTTTATCAAAGACAAATCCTGTTAAATTCTCATAATTCATTTATGTATATATACCAGCATAAGTAAACAGATCCATAAGTGATTCAGAAACAATAATTAATTGAGCTCAGAGTGTCAAATACATAAGGAACTTAAAGCTTTAAACATAACATCACTAATGGTTTTCAATAATGCCCATTCTTTCGACATGTTCATGAAATGTCTTTGGCGGCAACCCTTTAGTCAGCGGATCTGCAATCATGAGATTGGTGCTAATATGTTCAATTGACACTCTTTGTTTCTGAACTTCTTCTTTAACGGCAAAGTATTTCAATTCCATATGTTTAGCACCCTTTGAATACTTGTCGTTTTTAGAAAAAAAGACTGCTGCGGAGTTATCACAATAAATTTTCAGCGGCTTGGCAATACTGTCGACAACCCCAAGTCCTGAAATAAAATTTTGCAGCCATAAACCATGAATTGTGGCCTCAAAGCATGCCACAAACTCAGCTTCCATAGTAGATGCAGCAATGACAGACTGCTTCGCACTTTTCCATGAGATCGCTCCTTCAGCTAAAAGGAACAAATAGCCAAATGTGGACTTTCTAGTATCAACACATCCAGCAAAATCTGAGTCTGAATATCCCTTGACCTCAAGATCATTAGATCTTCTGTAGTAAGCATGTGATCCTTCGTTCCTTGCAAATACCTTAGTACCTTCTTTGCAGCTCTCCAATGATCTATTCCTGGATTACTTTGATATCTGCCTAGCATCCCGACAGCAAAACTGATGTCTGGCCTGGTACATGTCTGAGCATACATCAAGCTACCAACAATTGATGCATAAGGTATTTCTTCCATTTGTTTGCGTTCCAATTCATTCTTTGACATTGCATAAGGCTGAATTTATCTCCCTTCTGAATTGGGACAACACTTGCAGAGCATTTGTTCATGTTGAATTTCTTAAGAACTTTATTAATATATGCCTTCTGAGATAAACCTAACATTCCTTGTGATCTATCATGAAATATTTTGATTCCAATCACATAGGATGCCTCACCCATATCTTTCATTTCAAAGTTCTTAGAGAGAAAATTCTTGGTCTCATACAATAGGCCAAGGTCATTAGTAGCTAGCAAGATATCATCAACATACAGAATCAAAAATATGATTTTGCTCCCACTGACTTCAGATATATACACCGATCAACGGTGTTTTCTTTAAATCCAAGGATGTAATGGTATCATTGAACTTAAGATACCATTGTCGGGAAGCTTGCTTAAGTCCGTATATTGACTTCTTCAGTTTACACACCATGTGTTCCTTTCCTTCAAAAAAAAAGCCTTCAGGTTGGTCCATATAAACCTCTTCATTCAAACTCCCATTTAGAAAGGCGGTTTTCACATCCATTTGATGCAACTCTAAATCATAATGAGCTACTAGTGCCATAATAATTCTAAATGAGTCTTTCTAGAGACTGGAGAAAAGGTCTCTGTAGTCAATGACATTTTTGAGTAAAACCTTTGGCAACAAGTCTGGCTTTACAACGTTCAATATTGCCATTTGAGTCGCGTTTGGTCTTAAAGACCCATTTATACCCAACTCTTTTACAACCTTCAGGCAATTCAACAAGATCCCAGACTGCATTGTAATCCATTGATTTTAACTCATCTTGCATGGCATCTAACCATTTAGATGAATTAGCACTTTGCATGGCTTGTGAAAAAGAAACTGGATCATCATTAATACCCAAATCAAAATCTGATTCTTGTAGATAAACTACATAATCATCAGAAATAGCGGTTCTTCTTTGTCGTTGAGACCTTAATGCTACTTCATTGGGTTCATTTATTGCAAGTTCATTAGTAATATCATCATTCTGTGGTGTTTGATCATTAATTTGTTGTTCTTGAAAGTTATTAAAAGGTTCAACAACTCTAGGAACAACAACTTGAGAAGAAGTTATAGGTGAAGAAACTTGCACCTTAACTTCTTGAATTTCCACTTTATGTGGTTCCAAACTCCCACTAATTTCATTATTCTTAATGAACCTTGCATTTCCAGATTCAACAATTCTTGTACTATGGTTAGGACAATAAAATTTATACCCTTTTGATCTTTCTGGATAACCAATGAAGAAACCACTGGTTGTTCTTGAGTCCAACTTCTTTTCGTGTGGATTGTAAATCCTTACTTCCGCCGAGCAACCCCAAACATGTAAATGCCTCAAAATGGGTTTCCTTCCTGTCCATAGTTCAAAAGGAGTCTTTGGAACTGCCTTACTAGGAACCCTATTTAGCAAATACATAGCGGTCTTTAAAGCATGCATCCACAATAATGAGGGTATGATGAATTGCTTAACATACTCCTAACCATGTCCATTAGAGTTCGATTATGCCTTTCTGCAACACCATTTTGTTCTGGTGTTTCAGGCATTGTGTATTGACCACATATGCCATGCTTTTCAAGGAATTTGGCAAATGGAGCAGGGCATTGTCCAGATTCATCATACTTTCCATAATATTCACCACCTCTATCAGACCTAACAATTTTCACTTTTTAGTCTAGTTATCTTTCAACCTCATTGATAAACACTTCTAGAGCATTTACCGATTGAGATTTTTCATGCAATAAATAGACAGCTATAACGTAAAAAATCATCAATAAAGGTGATAAAATACTTTTCTCCACCAAAAGATGGAACATTAAAAGGCCCATATATCGGTGTGTATAATTTCAAGGAGCTGTTTACTTCTTGTGGCACTTTTCTTGATTGTTTGTTTTATGTGTTTTCCTTTAATACAATCCACACAAATCCCAAGATTAGTAAAATCTAAATCGGGAAGGATTTCATTCTTTACTAATCTCTCAATTCTTTCTTTGGATATATGACCCAAACATTTATGCCAAGTAAGCTAATTGTTCATTTACTAAACCACGTTTAGTACCAACATTATGATGCAAGGTTAACAATGTCTCAGCAAAAAGACTATCAAGCTTAAATTTGTACAAACCATCAGAAAGAATACCAGAACCAATAAGATGATTGTATTTAAACAAACTGAAACATCCATTTCCAAATTTAAAAGAATATCCAACTGAGTCAAGTTTGGATACAGAAACTAAATTATGACAAATAGAAGGGACATAAAGTTTTGAAAAAGATCTAAATGATGTCCAGTGTCTAGAATCAAACGATAGGTTCCAACAGCTTCAACTAGAACTTTGACTCTGTTTCCCATTGAGACAAAGTTTTCATTTGGGTTTATGGTTTGGATCGTAAGGAATCCCTGCATCGTATTAGAAACATGAGTGGTACAACCAGTATCAATCCACCAAGTATTATAAGAAACTTCTGTTAGGTTTGATTCGAAACATACAAAAGCCGTAGGCTTACCTTTCTTTTTGAACCATGCCTTACGTTTCAGCAATCTTTCTGATGGTGTCCATGCTTTTTGCAAAAGTGACACTTATCATCCTTTTTTCCTTCTTGTGGATTTGAGCAGATGACCCATTTATCTTTAGTGGTCGTTGCTTGCTTTTCTTTCTTATATTTCTTTGATTTCTTTCCAGCTCCTTGCTAACCCATGAGATTAATAGAATGATTTCTATGTTTCTTAATTCTTGCTTCCTCTTGAATGAGCATACTTTGTAGTTCATTCACATTCCACTTATCCTTCATAGTGTTATAGCTCATGTGAAATGGACCATACTCAGGAGGCAAGGAATTGATAATGAATTGCACTAGAAAATTCTCATTCACTTCTAATCCCATAGTATTTAGTCTTGCTGCTATGTTTGTCATTTCAACAACATGCTCATGCATAGTATGAGAACCATCAAACTTAATGTTGGTTAAAGTACTCATCAATGCCCCAGCAAGTGACTTATCAGCATAGTCAGATTGGGAACGCGCTTCCACAAACTTCATAAATTCCTTAGCACTTTCAGTAGCAGGAATTGTGGACTTAATATTGTTTGCTACAGTCATTCGCATGAACATCAGGCTAAGTCTGTTTGATCTTTCCCAAGACTTATGAAAAGACCTCTGTTCAGCACGGCTAGAGTCAGTAAGAGCAGTGGGTTTCTCATTTATGAGTGCCAAATCAAGATCCAGAACACCAAGATGAAACTGAACTTGTTCGCGCCATTCAGAGAAATTAAGCCCATTAAAAGTTTGAACAGACATAGATTGCGAATAAAGAGAAACAGGAATAGTTGCTACAAATATAGAAAATATGCTCACATATTAATGCTTTGAGTAATATTATTCATATTCCATCAAGTAAACAATAAGTGCATATTGAAGTTCTCCTTTGGGTGATACAATAATATACAACAATAAACATAATTGATGCTTAATTTTACATACTTGGCAATTATATATACTCGAATTAGATATGTTTGCTATCTTTGGATATGCTAAGCATACCTAACCAAGCATATTAATTAACCACATCATGTTCATAAATTATAAAATAACTAGTTAACCTTTGGGTGACCCTTAAATATTTATAATCAATGAACTTCAATATACTCATAATATTAAACAATTATGTCATTCATTATAAGCATCACATAATTATGAGTAATTAAATTATTTAATTAAATTTGATACCTATAAACTTTTAAATTTGGCCACTTTGGTGACTAACAAATTACATAATATAGACATCAAATTTAATTAAAGATAATATCTTGCATGAATACTAAAGACTTAAGTGTACCCATATAATTTTACTGTAATATATATATATATATTAAAACATTAATATCATAAATATTAAAAGTTAAAACATAAATTTCAAAAGGATCTTCTTGCAGGAGAAATATCCTCAGCTTTCATCTTTTTATTGTTAAGGATTAGATTGGTAAAATGGTAACCCCTTGTTTATAGGTTTGAATGATCGTTAGCCTTTTATTTTATTTTACTTTTATTTATTTCTTTTCGTGTGAATAACTTTCCTCTTCATGCCCTTGTTACTTTTATTTATTCTTTCCGTGTGGATAACTTTCCTCTTCATGCCCTTGTTGCTTTTATTTATTTCTTTCCGTGTGGATAACTTTCCTCTTCATAAAGAGCCTCACGTAATCACTAACACATCGCGTCTCTGGTTCATTAAGGAGAGAGAAAGCTCAATGGTGCAAAAAGGATTTCATTAAGGAGGCTTGAACCTATGACCATAGGTTTAAAACTTAAACCTTAACCACCACACCAGATTCCCAAGGATCACGCGTGGGCTTTTCATGGGAAGCAAATAAAAAATAAAAAAAAAATACTTAACCACCACACCAGATTCCCAAGGATCACGCGTGGGCTTTTCATGGGAAGCAAATAAAAACCAAAAAAAAAATTTACATGATTTCTGCTTCCGTGTGCCCTTCCGTGCAGAAACTTTCTTTATTCTTTATTTATTCTTTAATTCAGAAGAGCAAAAAGATCAAAAAGGAGGAAATAGGGGGAAAATAATGATTCGAACACCTTACCGCTATCTTATTCTAATCACCTTATTTATAATAATGGAAATATATATATAAATAATTATTCATAATGAAAAATCATAAATTCTTTAACCAAGGCTCTGATACCATATGTAAGATCCATTAAGGATTTTTCTTTAATAGACATAATGGCCAAGATCTTAGAATAAATGATTTTTACACGAAAACATAAACCAAAAATGTGTATCTTGATCCATTGATATTTGTTGACGAGAAACGAGAGACTGTTAACGACATATTGAGTTTTTCATTCTTTTCTAATTCTTTTCCGTATCTTCTTTGATGGTCAAATATATATATATATAGGAGAGAGAGGACCAATCTGATAATACGATAAGTTTCTCTTTCCATCAAAGAGAGGTTATCAGATAACAATATTCCAAAGATAAACCAATAGAAAATTAGCTTTATTAAACCATCATTATCACTTAAATTTAAATATCTAATAAAATCAGATATCATAATTATCATTTAGAATAAATAAATGATAAATCAATCATATATTCATGTGGACCATATAAAAGGAAACGCTAACAATTATAACATAGATTGGGCCAAGATCCATCTCCTACATTTAGTTTGGATCATACAAATGAAGGAATAATTAAATCAAGACAAACTAGTAGTAGATAATGGATAGATCAAGGTGCCAAATGGTATAAATTAATTGAGCTGGCCTGACCTGCTTCAAGAGCTGGCCTTAAGCTAGCGTGCTATGCCATGGCGTTCGGTACAACCCAACAAAGTGGGGGTTGAGCCTTGGAATAGCCTATAGGCCTTATCCTAAGAGGGGTCATGCCAAGCGTGTGGGCCAGCTCATTAAATTTTTTAAATATTATATCACTAAAGCAAAAATTATGGATAATAACTCTTTTTTCCCGCTTGGGGGCGCGTTGGAAATTCATGTGCGGACGCTTTAAAAATAAAGCGTCGGTAGGGAAAAGGCTAACGCGCGAATAAACGAGGAGAGAGAGAGAGGGTTCCATTGCCGAACAGAACACGGTAATACTCCCGGGGACAAAGTAATAGCATCGGCCCGTTGTGGCTTGACTCGTGCTCCGTCACCACCATGATCTTCGACGACAGCCCCCAAAGTGATGCCAAGAAGCACTCCGTCTTTGACGACGGGAATAAAGCAAGGGACGACGAGGAGGCTGAGTCCTGCCTCGGACTAGACCCATTGATCGGGTCTTTATCCATCATCTCCCTTGCTGTGGTCTGATGGTTCATTTGGACAATTCTATGAGGCTGGGAGACGTTGGAATACCTCGCTATGGGCGATGAGGTCATCCTTTGGTGGCCGTTGATGGCGGCATCATCATCGGCGGCAAGAACGGTGTGTAGCTAAAGCACAGAGCTAATGACCAATGCCTCGCCAGTCTTGACTCGGAGCATCTCGAAATCTAGATTGTCGAGACATCCAATGAAGGTGACATCATCCATCTAGGGAATCCAGTACCAAAAAAGCAATGGATCTCAAGCCTCTGTAGGGTGGATGGCGGAGAGAGCCCTTCATATGTCTCATTAATTCTCTGGATTGCTTCATCTTGAATATCCTGAATGACTTCTTCTTTACAAGACAAAACCAATGTCCTCAAAAAGTGATAATTTGCAAGTGTCGGAGCTCCTGCTTGTGCCATCTCCAACCTTTCTATCCACAAGAATCTCAGCTGGGACAGAGATCGTAGCTCATCCAGATCGCACCCTCCTCGTCTGGTGCAGCTGTGTCATTATGGTCAACCACAAATCCTTGGAAATGGTTAAGATGTTTCAGTTTGCCTATTCCTTTGGTACATGAGTCAGTGGAGTTCCTGCCAACCGAAGGCATCTTAGATTGCACAGTTTTGTAATGGTCTTAGGAAGCTTATGCAAGAATTGACAACCTGACAGGGTTAATGTCTGCAGGTTTACAAGGCACCCAATGGACTCTAGCAGCTCTCTAATTTTTGTCCGATCAAGATCTAGAAGCCTGAGGTGTGATAGATTTCCTAGCGAGTCTGGAACGCTCTCAAGTCCTGTATCATTTATGATTATGCTTCGTAGAAAACGTAGTTTCTCATTTATAAGTTCATTCTCAATCATATTTATCCCGAGACTGCTTCGGAGCATTAGAGTCCTCAAACAAGTTTGTTGTTTTATCACATTTGGGAGTCTCTCCTTCATGTTTTCCATTGACAAGCGACGAAGTTTAACCAAGGGATTTATGTTAAGTGATTGATCATTGCTACAGAAAGTACTCTCATCCCCTATTAGAAAGATAACAAGGGAACATAGCACATCATGCATTCTGCACAAACCCTCAACCTCATCTGCTACTTGTAAAAGATTCCTTCTAATTAACTCTGTATAGTATTCCTCTGCTAAATCTTCCATAAGTGTATCTCCTTGTGCTCCTTTTACAAAACCTTCAGCCACCCAGTAATGTATAAGATCCATCTGATGCATTATGAAGTCCTCAGGATATAATGAGCAACAAAGTATTATCTCCTTGTGCTCTGCCTTAGTGCTTCTTTAGTCCCATACCGGAAGCCCACCTGGTTCTCCCCTCCTCTATATCTACTCGCCCTTTTGGCTTCTCTGTCCCTCTTTCGACTTCTCTTCGGTGTGGGGGGTTCGGAGCGGAGGATGGGGATCGATCTGAACACGATCGAGGAGGAGAATGAGGGGGAGGCGGCCATGTGACCGCACTTCTTGGTTACCGACGACTGGTCCTCGACCCCCGCCGCACCCCGTTCGACGAGAAGCTTGCAGAGCTTGACGGTGGCGGTGGCGCCACCAAAGCCGGTGTCGCCGTCGGCGATAATGGGCTTCAAGTAGTCAACATAAGGAGTACGGCCCCGCTCTTCGCGGCTCATGCTCACTCAGGCCTTCCGTTGCTTACGGTCGTGGTAGAGCTGGGCGAAGAAGAGGTGCTCGACCTTTGTTGGGGACGATGTCATAGGGGTATATGACACAGGTGCACCAGACGAGGAGGGGTGCGATCTGGATGAGGAGCTACGATCTCTGTCCCCGCTGAGATTCTTGTGGATAGAAAGGTTGGAGATGGCACAAGCAGAAGGAGCTCCGGCACTTGCAAATTATCACTTTCTATCCACTATGTAGTCGGCAAGGTTGGGGCCGGGCTCGTTGGTGGAGGTGTGAGTGGAGGAGCACTGCCAGCCGGAGACGTAAATGGTGTTGAGGTGCTTAGCCATCATGGTGACCTGGACCGGGTCGAGGGTGCCGAAGGTCCGGGAGACAGTGCCATTGTTGGGCCTGATGTGGTGCTATCAAGGTCCAGGTGGGCTAACTTGTATTGGGCTGGGTTTGAGTCCAAGGGTTGAGATTAAATCAAGTCACGGGTGTACACGGGCTTGGGGATTAGTTTAATCTCATTGGTTTAGTGAGTTTTTTGTTGAGTCTGGGCCTGGCCCACTTCGTGGATGTATTTAAACCCTAGTCTCTAGGGTTTGGATGGAATAGAGAACAGATTCTTTTCTCCCAAAAATTCCCTTCTCTCATCATAGGGCGGCAGCCCTTTCTTTCTCCTCCCCATCTTCCTCCTTTTCAAGAAGTAAACCTAACAGGATTAGAAATCCTTAATTCTAGTTCTTGTTGAACGGGGAATCCCATTGCTATTCATCAAGGTCTAAACCTAACAGGATTAGAAATCCTTAGTTCTAGTTCTTGTTCAACGGGAATCCCATTGCTATTCATCAAGGTCTAAACCCTAACAAGTGGTATCAGAGCCTGGTTCAAGGAGTAATCTGGAGGCCTTCAAGGAGTTGAAATAATTTCAACAGAATCTCGTCAAGGTACTTCTCTATTTTATAAAATTTATTTTTGTGCTATTTTTGAAATTGGCCATGGGGAGTAGCATAAAAATAGAGGTTGAGAAGTTTGATGGGAAGGGAAGTTTCTCCATGTGGAAAGTCCGGGTAGAGGACCTCCTTGTGCAGCAGGGTTTAGATTTGGCTTTGGAGGAAAGGCCAGATGGGATGACAGACAAGCAGTGGATTTCATTGGAGAAGAAGACATGTTCAATGATCAGGGGCTGTCTGGCGGATTCAGTCCTCTATTCAGTGCTGGAGGAGAAGACCCCGAAGGGACTCTGGACGAAGTTGCACACCCTCTATATGGGAAGAATATGTGCAACAAGTTGATGTTGAAGAAGCGCCTCTACAGCCTTCGGATGTCAGAAGGTGGAGATGTGCTGGGTCACATCCAGATATTCGACCAGATGAGCAATGAACTTCTGAATGTTGGGGTCAAGATGGAGGAAGAAGATAAAGCACTTCTGCTTTTATGTTCAATGCCACGTCTTATGACTCATTGGTCACAACACTGCTCTATGGGAAGGAGACATTAATTTATGAAGATATTGTCTCGGTGCTTCGGACGAATGAGCAGAGGGAGAAGATGACCAAGGAAGCTGTTCCCCAGGAGGGTCTATCAGTTGGGGAAAGGACAGGCAGAGGTAGGGGCAGGGACAGAAGTAAGTCTGGAGGACGATCAAAGTCCAGGAAAGGCAAGAGAGAGCTGAAGTGCTATAAGTGTGGAGAGGTAGGACATTTTAAGAAGAATTGTCCTAAGTGGAAAAATCAGAAGGGAGAAAAAGGAGGATCTGAGTCTGTGAGTACAGTTGCAGATCAGGAGGTGGAGGATGATCTCTTGGTTGTATCAGATGATCACAGGCACAGCACAGAGATGTGGACCTTGGATTCAGCCTGTTCTCATCATTACACTCCCAACCGGTCGTGGTTCAGTACTTACACAGAGGTTGAGGAGGGGAATGTGACTCTTGGAGATAATCACCCTTGCAAGGTGGCAGGTATTGGCACAGTGAGGGTGAGGATGTTTGATGGTATGGTGCGCACTCTTACCAGTGTGAAGCATGTTCCAGAACTCAAGAAGAATCTGGTATCACTGGGGTACTTGGAGCGGACTGGATACAGCTTCAGCAGTCGTGCCAGGAGTGGAGTTCTGAACATCTCCAATGGAGCCATGGTGGTGATGAGAGGGAGGAGGCTGGAAAATAATCTATACAAGATGGAGGGCTCTGTGATGACTGTGAAATCTGAGGTGGCAGCTGTGGAGCAAGATCCCCGGGATGTGTACAGGATGTGGCATTACCGCCTGGGCCACATGGGAGACAAGGGGATGAAAGAACTGAGCAAGAGAGGTCTGCTTCCAGACTTGAGTAGCGGAGATATGGAGATCTGTGAGCCTTGTCAGATGGGAAAGCAGAGGAGAGTACAGTTCTCAGTCAGCACAGCTAGGAGTGCTGAACCCCTGGAGTTAGTACACACAGATGTCTGGGGACCAGCCCCAGTTTCTGCAAGGAATGGGGCCAGATACTTTATGACCCTGATAGATGATTTCTCAAGGAAGCTGTGGATCTACTTTATGAAGGAGAAATCAGAGGTCTTCACCAAGTTCAAAATCTGGAAGGCTGAGGTGGAGAAGGAGCAGGGTAAAAGTGTGAAGTGTCTGAGGTCTGATAATGGCGGGGAATACACCAGCAGGGAGTTCCAGATTTTTTGTGAGGAGTGGGGCATCAGAAGGCACTTCTCGGTGATGGGAACTCCTCAACAGAATGGGGTGGCTGAGAGGATGAACAGAACACTATTGGAAAAGGCAAGATGCTTAAGGCTGCAGGCAGGGCTTCCAAAGATGTTCTGGGTTGACGCAGTAGATGCAGCTAGCTACTTGGTCAATCGGTCACCGCACACCAGGTTAGATGGAGACATTCCAGAGGAGATATGGTCTGGAAGGAAGACAAGCCTAAACCATCTAAGGGTGTTTGGATGCACAGCATATGTGCATGTTGGAGCTGGGGAGCGGAGTAAGTTGGATGCCAGGTCTAAGAAGATGGTGTTCCTAGGCTACCCGCGAGGAGTCAAGGGGTATCGGCTATGGGACCCCTTGGAGAAGAAGGTTGTCATCAGCAGAGATGTAACCTTTGATGAGAGCTCAATCCTCCAGAACAGAAGTGGCATGGATGCACAGCAGGGACTACAGGAGGTAGAACACGGTAACACTAGTCAGACAACCTCCTATACAGTTGTGCCATTTGCTAGTGGACCAGGAGGATTTGAGATTCAGGTGGAGAGGACTGACAGAGGGGGTAGAAGCCAGGGAGTTCAGCAGGATGCAGCTGGACAGGGGACTGATACTGGGATCGCACAGCAAAGGCCCAGGAGGAACGTGCGACCACCAGTTCGATACGGCTTTGAGGATTCGTTGTCATATGCCCTGGTGACAGCGAATGGAGACCCTTTCACCTATGAGGAGGCTATGGAAAGTCAGGATAGAGATAGGTGGATCCATGCTATGGCAGAGGAAATGCAGTCTCTTCACAGCAATAATACGTGGCAGGTGGTCCAGCTGCCACAAGGAAAGAAACCCATTGGTTGTAAATGGGTTTATCAGCGCAAGGAAGGAGCTTCAGAACAAGAGGGTATCAGGTATAAGGCAAGACTAGTGGCCAAAGGATACTCTCAGAAAGAAGGCATCGATTATGGTGAGATATTTTCTCCAGTTGTCAGGCACACTTCCATCAGACTATTATTGAGTATTGTAGCAGCTCAGGACTTGGAGCTGGAGCAGATGGATGTGAAGACAGCATTCCTCCATGGTCATTTGGAGGAGAGCATCTACATGGAGCAGCCACCAGGGTTTAGAGAACCAAGATCAGATGGGAAAGTCTGTTTGCTGAAGAAATCTCTGTATGGGCTGAAGCAGTCGCCGAGGCAGTGGTACAAGAGATTTGACACTTATGTTAGGAGCATTGGACTTTCCAGGTGTGAGTATGATTCTTGTGTGTATGTTAAATCTCTGGATGATGGGTCTAGGATGTACTTACTCTTGTATGTAGATGACATGCTGATAGCATGCAAGAGTGAGAAGGCTGTACAGGAACTGAAGATAGCTTTGTCTCGGGAGTTTGAGATGAAGGATCTGGGGCCAGCCAGGAAGATCCTAGGGATGGAAATCATCAGAGATAGATCCAAGGTGTGCTGCATCTGAGTCAGGGTGGCTACATTAAAAAGATTCTGGAGCGATATGGGATGAAGGATGCCAAACCGACAGCACTACCTTTGGCAGCACATTTTTCCTTATCGAAGACCATGTCACCACAGACTGAGGTGGAGGCTCAGGAGATGGAGAAGGTACCATATGCTTCTGGTGTTGGGAGCCTTATGTATGCCATGGTATGTTGTAGGCCAGACATAGCCCATGCAGTGAGCCAGGTGAGCAGGTTCATGGCGCAGCCTGGTAGGGAGCACTGGCGAGCACTGAAGGGAATCTTCAGGTACTTGGTAGGTACAGTTGGGGTTGGTATTTGCTATGGACAGCAAGAAGTGCTGAGAGATCCAACTTATCCAAGGAGGCTCGTGGGCAGTTATATGGGTATGTGGATGCAGACTTTGGTGGAGATGTGGACACTAGGAGATCCACAACAGGCTTTGTGTTCAGCCTGTTTGGTGGTCCAGTATCGTGGAGATCATGTCTGCAGCCCATCACAGCCTTATCTACCACGGAGGCAGAATACATAGGTATCACAGAGGCAGCAAAGGAAGCTCTTTGGCTGAAGGGCTTGATGCTGGAGATGGGACTTGATCAGAAGGTTGTCCAGGTGCATAGTGACAGCCAGAGTGCTCTGATGCTTGCGCAGAATGCAGTCTATCATGCCAGGACGAAGCACATTGACCTCAGATACCACAGGATCAGAGAGCTGGTGGAAGATGGTGAGGTGGAGCTGGTGAAGGTATACACCAAAGAAAATCCAGCAGATGCACTGACTAAGGTTCTTCCACGGGACAGTTTTCAAAAGTGTATTTCGTTGTTAAAGCTGATGGACACAGTGGACGTGCTGAGGCCTTGAAAGCACCAAGGTGGAGATTGTTGGGCCTGGTGTGGTGCTATCAAGGCCCAGGTGGGCTAACTTGTATTGGGCTGGGTTTGAGTCCAAGGGTTGAGATTAAATCAAGTCACGGGTGTACACGGGCTTGGGGATTAGTTTAATCTCATTGGTTTAGTCCATGGGAGTTTTTTGTTGAGTCTGGGCCTGGCCCACTTCGTGGATGTATTTAAACTCTAGTCTCTAGGGTTTGGATGGAATAGAGAACAGATTCTTTTCTCCCAAAAATTCCCTTCTCTCATCATAGGGCGGCAGCCCTTTCTTTCTCCTCCCCATCTTCCTCCTTTTCAAGAAGTAAACCTAACAGGATTAGAAATCCTTAATTCTAGTTCTTGTTGAACGGGGAATCCCATTGCTATTCATCAAGGTCTAAACCTAACAGGATTAGAAATCCTTAGTTCTAGTTCTTGTTCAACGGGGAATCCCATTGCTATTCATCTAGGTATAAACCCTAACAGCCATTGCCTGTGGTGAGTCTTGAGGTGCGCCAGAGCTTCTTGGCAAGGTCATTGGAGGAGTAGCTTGGCGAAGGGTGCCACGGAGGGAGACTGACGAGGACATCAGTTCAGACCAGAGTTTGGGTCAGTTGAACCAGTCCTTGGATGTTCCTGTACCAGCAATCTAGAGTCAGCAGGCCACTTCAGGGAAGCTCACGCCAGGTAGTCTACAAAGGTCCAAAAGGTTGCAGAACAAACGGGCTTGAAATTTCATGTTTGGGCCGAGTGTACGGAATTGACCTGACTTCGTTTTGACACTTTGGGTCAATCGAATTCGGTCAGCTACTGTCGGACTGAGCCCAAACTTGGCTGGTCACATGGAAACGGACTGCTGATTCAAAGTCATCGCCTTTGGCGATGAGCTACTATGGATTTTGGTCATCCGGGCTCGTCTGATAGGAGTTTTGGGCCTGTTTTCATTTTTAATGGCATAGTCGTAATTTTTAACTAACTTATGATGTTAGGGTTTTATCTCTTTTATTTAGGTTGGTTTTGGACGGCCGTCAAAAGGCAGAGAAGAAAGACGCTATTTTAGATTTCCTTTTTTTTCTCTTGAATGGAGATGAATATTTTCTTTTCTGATTCAAAACAATTGAATTGAAAATTCAATTGCTCTTCCTTTAAATTTCGGATTGTGAGTGATCAAAATTTAAAATTTTCCCCTTTTCTTATCAAGATTCGAACCAAACCTGGACAAATTCTTT
>UESW01003967.1:674071-706635 GCA_900491605.1 Calamus simplicifolius | reverse complement strand
TGGCGCATGTGTGTCGACAGCCGCGCGGTTAACAAAATTACTGTGAAGTACAGGTTTCCGATACCGAGGTTGGACGACATGCTTGATCAGTTGAGTGGTGCTAAGGTCTTCACGAAGATTGATTTGAAAAGTGGGTACCATCAGATAAGGATGAAGCCTGGAGACGAATGGAAGATAGCCTTCAAGACTAAGGAAGGGCTGTATGAATGGTTGGTAATGCCATTGGGTTGTCAAACGCGCCAAGCACGTTCATGTGCGTAATGAACCAGTTTTACGTCCATTTCTTAGCTCATTTGTGGTGTCTACTTTGATGATATTTTGATATACAGCAGGACAGCCGAAGCATGTGGGCCATGTGGCACAGGTTTTGTCAGTGTTACGTGAGAACCAGTTAGTTGCTAACCCAGAGAAGTGCATTTGGATGGTTGGGAGACTAATTTTTCTGGGGTACGTTGTGACTGGAGAGGGGATTCTCCCAGACAGGAATAAGGTGCATGTAATTGTGGAATGGCTAGTACCTTCAACCTTGACAGAATTGAGATCCTTTTTGGGTCTTGCAGGGTTTTATCGCAGGTTTGTCAAGGGGTATAGTGAGCTGGCTGCACCTTTAACGGAATTATTGAAGGGATCCAGATTCGGGTGGAATGATGCCGCACAGGAGGCATTTGATGGGCTGAAAGTCAGATTGACCGAAGCTCCTTTATTGGTTCTTCCTGATTTTGATAGAGTTTTTGAGGTGGATTGTGATGCTTCGAAGACTGGAATTGGGGCAGTGCTTAACCAGGAAGGAAGACCAGTCGCATACTTCAGTGAGAAGCTGGGAGGAGCTAAACTGGCTTACTCGGTTTATGATCTAGAATTGTACGCCATTGTGAGATCCTTGCAGCATTGGCGCCACTACTTGATTCAGCAGGAGTTTGTACTGTATTCAGACCATCAGGCGCTGAAGTTTTTACACGGTCAGCATAAACTGAGTTCAAGGCATGCGAAGTAGTGAGTGCCTTGCAGGAATACACTTTCAGCATCAAGCACAAGTCTGGTACGCTGAATAGAGTGGCTGATGCTTTAAGTAGGCGGAGCTTGTTGATTGGCGCTATGCATGTGTACACTCTCGGCTTTGAGAGTGTAAGGGAGGACATTCGTGTGGATGAGCACTTCAAGGGGATTTTGGCCAAATTGAGGCGGGGGAGCGAACTGATTTCGTTCTCCATGATGGATATTTGTTTCGAGGTAACTGCTTATGTGTTCTTGATACGTCTCTTCGTGTGTTGATCATCCAGGAACTGCATAACCAGGGTCACTTCGGAAGGGATAAAACAGCCTGGTTGATTCGGCAGCGGTTTTATTGGCCTGGTCTTGACCGATATGTCAAGGCTTTTGTGAAGAGGTGCAGGTTGTGTCAAGAGTCGAAGGGGACAGACACGAACCAAGGTATGTACACGCCTTTACCTATCCCAGAGGCACCATGGCGAGATGTTTCTATGGACTTTGTTGTAGGATTGCCGCGGACAGCAAGGGGACTGGATTCGATTATGGTGATTGGATTGGTTCAGTAAGGTGGCATGTTTCTTGCCATGCAAAACCACTTTTGATGCGTCAAAGGTTGCTGACTTATATTTTCTTCAGTGGTTCGGATTTTGGTATACCGGCATCCATAGTGTCAGACAGGGACAGCAAGTTTATGGGACACTTCTGGCGAGAGCTGTGGAAGAAGTTGGGCACAAAGTTGAAATTCAGCAGTCCTTATCATCCTCAGACGGATGGACAGACTGAAGTTGTCAACCGTAGCTTGGGTAATCTATTGCGGGCAAATGTGCATGAATTCAGGAGCTGGGATTTGTGTTTGCCGAAGATTGAGTTTGAGTTCAACTCTTCAGTGAACCGTTCTACAGGGTTTGCTCCGTTTCAGATACTGTTTGGGTTCTTGCCAAGAGGTCCTTTGGATGTTCTGCCAGTTGAGAGCCAGAGAAGTGAGTCAGAAGGTCGAAGATAGAGTGTCTGACTTGCAGGAGATACATGCGACTGTTAGAGCCAAATTGGAGCAGACTTACGCCAAATACAAGGCGAAAGCTGATCAGCAGCATCGGCAATAGTCCTTTGAAGTGGGCGATTTGGTATGGGTTTACTTACCGAGGGAGCGGTATCCACAGGGAGCTTTAATGAAGCTCAAGCCGAAGAAGATAGGTCCATGCCAGGTATTGGAAAAATTTCGTGACAATGCCTATCGGGTTGAGTTACCAGATGATGTCTTCATTTCGGATGTGTTCAACATTCGGCATCTGACCCCTTATGCAGGAGAGAATTCGAGCTTGAGGTCAAGCTTTTCAGAGGAAGGGGAGAGTGATGAGGACATCAGTTCAGACCAGAGTTCGGGTCAGTCGAACCAGTCCTTGGATGTTCCTGTCCAGCAACCCAGAGTCAGCAGGCCACTTCAGGGAAGCCCACGCCAGGTAGTCTACGAAGGTCCAAGAGGTTGCAGAACAACGGGCTTGAAATTCCCGTTTGGGCCGAGTGTACGGAATTGACCCGACTTCGTTTTGACACTTTGGGTCAATCGAATCCGGTCAGCTACTGTGTCGTATTGGCTCAAACTTGGCTGGTCACATGGAAACGGACTGCTGATTCAAAGTCATTGCCTTTGGCATGAGCTGCTGTGGATTTTGGCCATCCGGGCTCGTCTGATAGGAGTTTTAGGCCTATTTTCGTTTTAATGGCATAGTTGTAATTTTTAACTAAACTTATGATGTTAGGGTTTTATCTCTTTTATTTAGGTTGGTTTTGGGCGGCCGTCAAAAGGCAGAGAAGAAAGACGCTATTTTAGATTTCCTTTTTTTTTTCTCTTGAATGGAGATGAATGTTTTCTTTTTCTGATTCAAAATAATTGAATTAAAAATTTAATTGCTCTTCCTTTAAATTTGGATTGTGAGCGATCAAAATTCGAAATTTTTCTCTTTTTTTGTCAAGATTCGAATCAAACCTGGACGAATCTTTTCTCGCAGATTAGATCGTTCTTGAGTTGCAGGCGTTTTGAATATCACCCTGCATCAGAGATGACATCGCGGGCGGAGTAGGGGCGGCGGGTGAGCTTGAACCTCTGTGTTCCACCATGCTTGCACCTCGGGTCGCGAACCAGCCTTCTTCTTCCATGATCTGTGGTCCAATGAATAAATTATGAATAATTATATTTTTTCGACGCCTTAAAAAGCGTCGGTATTTATATTTTGTTTTCACTTTCTGTTTCTCGACGAGAAGGTATTTTCTTACACTAAAAGCATCAAAAAATTTATTTTAAAAGTGTTGCTATTCTCAAAAATTACTGTAATGTATAAATAAAAATATTATATACATAACTTTATTTATGGATGGACAAGTGGCTTGCCATGGTAATAATATCGTTTCATTATCATTTTGTTCAGTCTTCCTCTCTTTTTTCAAGTCATTCGAGGAAAGCCTTTAATATTCATCGTCTTCTTCTTTTTCCTTGACATAGCCTGGGCCTTAATTGTTGAACCCAATGGGTCGACCTAGCCTCAGGGGACGTTTCAGCATGATCCGATTTGGTCCTACTGGCATGTTTTATCCAACCTATTTGGTACTCTTAATAATGGATAATCCAAAATAATTATAAACATAAACTTTAGTAGCATATTAATTTAATACGTAATATCAAAATTTAAACTATTAACTAAAGCATTGAGCATCGTTGCGTGTAAAACTAAGCATATATATATATATATATATATATATATATATATATATATATATATATATATATATATATATATATATATATATATATATATATATATAAGGCTGATAGGAACTTTCCTCGTGCTCTATAGAGCATCGGATATATTACCGTTGGTTTTGGTCCGCTTTTGTCATTATTACGAGGTAATTTATATTTTAGGAGTAAAAGGCCAAAACTTAGATTGCTTAATGGTTTTGAAGATTTGGTTGATGTCCATGTATCATGCTCGTGATATGGATGTCGACTAATCGTGCACGGAACTCACGTGGGCTGCTCCTGACTCACGACCAGGATAAAGGACTATGATTTTTCGTGCACACGTTTTATTGAAGCCGGAGCGTCCTGTCATGCCATGTCACTGGATGCTAAAAAATAAACTCAATAATAATAACTCTAGAGCATTACCACATGGAAGAGATGCAAGTGAAATAATATTATTTTGATCCAATATTAAAATTGAGGAAGGAAATAGGCAATGATAAATAATCATGTTATTATTGGTTTTACGTTACGTGGCTGCAACTCTAACTGACCTCTAAATTTATTGGGTGTTATTTGCTAGCTTGGTTTAAATTTTGCATGTAATCACCCAATTTTGATCGAGTAACAAGGCTCACGTAGGATATACAATTCATCAATTCCTATACCAGGTAAATTTCTTATATTTTGATTCAATTAAAATTAGGATTAGAGATAAGAGTCAATTAAAAAATTTAAAATGAAAAAGAGAGAAGTATAGAATTATATTTGAAGAATGATTAATCCCTTGATTATATTAAATATTAGTATCAAAATTATTAATTGTATCAGATGCTTTTGAGGTTAGTGGACACATCAAGTTGGACAATTAGCTAATTAAGGTAAGAATCCTTTGCATCCCCTTAAGGAGTTAGATAAACTTTAAAGATTTTAGCTTGTCCTTTTCATTAGAATCACCTTCCTTTAAAATAAAAATATCTTCTTTAGTTAATTCAATTGTTATTATATCATCATCTTCTTCTTCTTCTTCATAAGCTAGTTGATTCATATTTCTTCAACAATATCAATGAATACCTCAAGTGTTACTTCTTTCACTTGCTTAACTATAATACTCTTTTAATCCTCCTCAACTTGATTTTTTAACCAATTAAATTTTAAATACATTATTGTCTTATACTTAATCTCTTCTTCCATGGCTATAAAAACCTTTTATTCTGCAATATTGTTAGAAAAGATAGTTGATAATAAAGGATCATGGACCATAACTTCAGCATAAGGTGGATAAGAGACATAAGTATAATACATCTTTGCTTAAAATAATAGCTTAGAAGTAGAACTATTGATGTATTTACGATGGTCAATAGGCAAATACTTTCGTTTAACATTTAAGTATTAATGGGTTCATGATGATTACAAGCAACATTTTCAAATTTCTTCTACAAAATTTTAGCTTTTTTCTTGAGCTGCTTTTAACAAACTCAACACTTTTTGCCTAATCAATTTATAATAGCTGAGATATTCTTCAATAAATAAAAGCTAGTCTATTAAAGCTTCAGTATCTAGTTTGGCTCTAGTAAATATCAACATTATCGGGAATTCTTGGTTAAGCTCTTAGTCGTTGAGAAATCTTAGTAATTTTGTTGTGTTGTTGTATTGGAACAAGGGTAACATACTAGTTGGCATCAACTTGAATTATTCCTCTTTGAAAGTTGATTGGTATATCATTCATCTATTGTTCCAATTCAGTAATATGTTGCTCTATTTGAGTGGTATGGCCGTAAAATCATGATTTTATCTAGATAAAATAATCTTCCATGTTGATGGAGATCATAGAATATAACGGCTATACAATCACATACCAAGCATGGAATATGTAGGTGATCACTGATTATGGATGTGTCATGCCTTATCAATCAATCGAGCTAAACAAAAAGACTAAAACTTGAGTAGATAGAATGAGGATGAAATAGTTATTATGCATTTCTAAGGTTATTCTAGATTTATTCTCGACTTAATCTAATACTAGCCTAGATGCCTTCTTTTCTTTCGTGGCCTAAGGAATTGGAAAAGGGAAACAATGGCCTATGGAGCAAAGAACTCATGGCCGAGGAGGTGGGTTGTTGGCCCAGATGGCAACCCAAGAGGGGGGGGTGAATTGGGTTCTTAAAAAAAATTTAAGACTTTTAAGCAATTTAAAATGAGATGTGCAAGTGAAAGGATTAACTAATAAGCAAAGCACAAACACAAGTATATGAGAGATAGAGAAGAGACAATTGGGCACGGCAAACACAAGATATTTTTATAGTGGTTCGGTGCAACCAACACCTACGTCCACTCCCAAGACTCACTTGGGTCCACACTATAATCTCTCTAGATTACAGCCGAGTTGTTTTCCAAGTTCACAACTCAAACTTGTTGTTTTTCCGGGATCACAACGAACCCAGCCGATTTTACACGGGCTCACCGGCACCAAACCCTAACACAAGCTAAACCTAGCTTGTACCGAGGTTTAACAACCTCCTCTAGCTTAATCCCTCAGATTAAACTAGATTCAAACAAATAAAATGAGTTTAATTACAAGCAGCTCCTTTTTGAGCAGATATTTCAAAATAAAAATTGAGTTTAGAAAAGCCTGAGTATATAAAGCTTGAGAGCTGGCTTGGCTTCTTTGGATTCCTTCCTTCAACTCCTCTTGATGTTGAATCAGGCCTCGGCACCGATTCTCCACAGATTTGAGCTTTGGAGTTGGGTTGAAGCTTTTCTCCCTTTTTTTTGAATGTGGAAGATCTTTGATTTGCTCTTGAAAGTGCTGGGATCTCCTCTTGAATCTTTTGTAGAAGATAGCTCTGGAGTGCACGAATCTCACTCTTGGATTTCACTCCTTTTGAATCTTTCTTCTTAAATCAAACGATTTTTCTAATAACACTCTGTTTTTCCCTCTTTTGAATTTCTTACTGAATGATTCTCAATATATATCTTCTCTCTTCTCTTTGTTGAATGGCTCCTCTATTTATAGATTCTGAAACAATATAGCCGTTAGAAACAAAGAAAAATAACCGTTATTCAAAAATATATCCGTTGGAGCTGATGTGTCAACTCAAAAAATTTTCGCCCAGAATTCGGGGAGTCGGCTCGGGACTGTGCGAGTCGGCTCGAGCAATCGAATCCAGAACGCACCAAAAAATGAGTTTCAGGGGTCGACTCGAGAAAATCTGGGAGTCGACTCTTGACTTTCGGGAGTCGACTCGCGAAAAGCTGGGAGTCGACTCGAGAAGCACTCAAAAATGAGTCTTTCTGCCGCCTGAGTCGAGTCGGCTCGCTCAGTCACGAGTCGGCTCGAGAAAGTTCAGGAGTCGACTCGGAAACTCTCGAGTCGGCTCGGGACTGATACAAAAATCAGAAAACATTCTGATTTGCTTTGAAAATCATCCCAACCAACTTTGAAATATAAATTTGACTTAAGATAATGTTGTTTTAACAGTAAAGCTCAATTTCAAGCATTCTCATTAAGTCATTGATCTTTAAAGATTGATATATAAAATCATTTTTGAATTCATAAGTATAGCTCACTGAAACATATATTCAATTGATTCATGAAACTCATTATATTTTTAATAGTTCATAGTTTCCAATTTGAAATTGAATATTTCATTGGTTAACATAACATTTTCATAGCCTTTTAGAAAGTAAAGCAATCTTTTGGAAATCATCAAAATCAATAAGTTGGGGCAATTATGTTTCAATAATTTCTCAACAATCTCCCCCTTTTTGATGATAACAAAAACATTGAGTATATTCATTATAACATTGAAAGATTTATGATATTAAAATCAGCTTTTGTGTTCATGGAAAAGCTCCCCCTCAATAAGGTAGCTCCCCCTATGAAACTCGATTCAAAAAGGATTTTTAAATTTAAACACTTAAGCCAAATAACCTTTTTCTTACTTAATTCTCTCCCCCTTATTTAATTAGGGCAATTTAAAAATTAAAAAGATGATGCAAATATACGATAAATTCAGTATAAATCTCTCCCCCTTTTTTGTAATCAACAAAAAGGTTGAGAAGCACCAGAGCATCAAATTGATTAAACTCATCCGAATTCATTTAGTATCTAAGTTATCAATTGAGTATTGAAATATCCAGAATTATATTAATTTAAACATAAGCATTCAAAGATATTCAAGAGTACCCACAATTGAAATAGACAAAAAGTGAAGCATCAAATTTTCTCATTACTTCAAATGAAAGTACATTGAAATGAAAACTTGTACATTGCATTAAAAGTAAATTACATCAAAAGAGATTCCAAAAAGATTACATGAAAGCTTAAAAATTTCTTCTAGTGATCCTATTCAAATGGTCTACTATTTGCTTCATCCCTTCGCATTGAATCCCAACATAGTCTTTTAGTTTATTATCAACAAAGGTGCAAGCAGATTGGATTTTATCTTTAAGCTCGGCGTTGCTTTGGGAGTAAGTCTCCGAGTCACCACAGATGTCCTTGAGTTCTTCAAAGATATTCTTTAAATTTTCACTTAAGGAACCTGTAGCAGAGCTGACAGTGGATTCTATCAAGGCAACCCGATCACTAAGAGAATATAGTGCTTCTTTTAAGTTCATGTATTTTTCTTCAAATTCAGTCTTCAATCTAGTCTCATGCTCAAATAATTCTGATTTGAATAAAGACCTAAGCTGCTCTAACTGAGTGTCTGAAAAGCTGACAGATGTAGAAGCAGAGGTCTGAATAGGAGCAGAGGTGGAAGCAGAAGCAGGGGCAGGAATCTCTGATGGAGCTGGAACTGGGTCTGGTATGAATGAAGTCTGAGGTGGCTCTGGAGATGAATGTCTAGGAGCCTCAGCTCTATCCTCTAAACTGTTCTTCCTTTCCCATATTCCATTTCTTTTGATAAAACCCATTCTGTTGATAGTGGCCAAGGTATAATAGTCAGTGTGTCTTAATTCCTTCTTGGGCTCACTGTCACTAAATACAATCCCTTGGCTCCTGAACAACTGAGTTAAGATCATGCCATAGGGAAGACGATTTCCTTTTACTTCCACAGTCAGCCATGTACCATAAAATCATTCTTGGCAGATTAAAAGGTTTTCCTGATACTATGGCATCCATGATAAAAATGTCCCTCTCTGAAACATAATCAAACCTGCCAGTTTTGGGAAATAAAACTCTACTGCAGATATTATGTAAAAGTCTAAGCTCCAATGGCAGTTGACTTGCAAGAACTTCCTCAAATCCTTCAAAGTCTCTATGTAATAGTCTGGTAAGAGCAGGAGATCTATCCTCTGAAGCAAATGTGCAAGGTCCAGACAATGGAAGGTTTAATAGTCTAGATAAGATGGTGGCAGTAATATTTAGACTTTTGCCTCTCACTGTGCTTACTAACCCATTGTCTCCTCTAGTCAGATTCTTATAAAATTCTTTCACCAGGGCTGGATAAGTAGGACAATCTAAAGAACAGATTTTCTCAAGTCCCATTTCTAATAATTGTCTTCCTATCATCAATCCTTCATTTTCAAAAAGCTCAAAATCGACCTTCCTTCCCGTTGTCACAACTCTACTAGCTAGGAGGTCTACCTGAGGGGTAGAGGCAGTGGGAGCAGATGCATCATCCGAAGAAGAAGCAGTCGAAGACTCCGGAGTCGGCTCGCGGACGGGTCGACGCACGGTTCTTTTCCTCTTCATCCCGGCGCGGCTACTGCTCGCTCCACGGGTTTTGGGGGCCATAGATTTGATTGGAATGAATAATCGGAAGAATTTGGAAGATTTGGAGGGTTTGGAAGATTTTTGTAGAGAGAATCGAATGATTAGAAAAGATAAAAATGACCGTCGGGTCGACTCGTGCCCTAGATATTCAACCTGGGACCACGTCGAGTCGACTCGCGCATTTCCTCGAGTCGGCTCGCCTAAATCACAGAGAAAAATCTCGAACTCGAGTCGACTCGCTCATACCAGGAGTCGACTCCCAAGTTTCAGAGAAACTCGAGTCGACTCCGGTACACACCGAGTCGGCTCGGGGACCATTTCAGAACAAAAAAATTGAAAATTTTCTGAATGATTGAAATGATTCCGGATTTGATTTTGTGTATGATTCATAATCATTGAGTTTGATAAATCATTTTGATATGAATTCTAGATACTATTTCCTTAAGATTTTGAGGAATTGAAAGAATTCTAGATGCATTTCCTTAAGTATTTCAAAATTTATTCAAAAGGATTACAAATTCCTAATTCTCCTCTAAGATATTCAAATCTTTCTTCACTTAGGGGTTTTGTTAAGATGTCAGCTAATTGTTCTTCAGTGTTTACATAATCTAAACAAATTTCATCATTAGCTACATGTTCCCTTATAAAATGATATCTAATTTCTATGTGTTTTGTTCTTGAGTGTTGAATTGGATTTTTTGTTAAATTGATTGCACTAGTATTATCACATTTTATGGGTGTCTTATTAGGTTTGATACCATAGTCCTCAAGTTGTCGCTTAATCCATAGGATTTGCGCACAGCAACTTCCAGCTGCTACAATTCAGCTTCAGTAGTTGATAATGCAACTGAATTTTGCTTTTTGCTAAACCATGTGATTAAGTTACTGCCTAAGAAATGGCATGCACCACTTGTGCTTTTTCTATCAATTTTACATCCGGCATAATCAGAGTCTGAATATGCAATTAGGTTTAATGTGGAGTCTCTAGAATACCATAAACCTACATTTTTAGTTCCATTTAGATATCAATATTCTCTTAACAGCTATTAAGTGTGATTCTTTAGGTTCAGCTTGAAATCTAGCACACAAACATACTGCAAACATTATATCAGGTCTACTTGCTGTTAAATAGAGAAGGGATCCAATAATACCTCGATAATACTTTTGATCAACCTTCTTACCTTCTTCGTCTTTGTCTAACTTGCATGAAGGACTCATTGGTGTTCCAAGGGGTTTCATTGTTTCCATACCAAACTTTTTGAGTAGTTCTCTTGTGTACTTGGTTTGGTTGATAAAAATTCCCTCCTTGCATTGTTTGATCTGGAGTCCAAGGAAGAAGTTGAGTTCTCCCATCATGCTCATCTCGAATTCTCCCTGCATTAACTTTGCAAATTCTTGACAGAGAGATTCGTTAGTAGCACCAAAAATAATGTCATCTACGTATATTTGTACTACTAGTAAATCTTTACTTTTTCTTTTTAAAAACAAGGTTTTATCAACATTTCCTCTTGTAAAATTATTTTCTATTAGAAATTTGCTTAGCCTATCATACCAAGCTCTAGGTGCTTGTTTCAAACCATATAAAGCTTTGTGCAATTTAAAAACGTGATTTGAAAACTCGTGGTCTTCAAAACCTGGTGGTTGTTCTACATAGACTTCTTCATTAATAAGTCCATTTAAAAATGCGCTTTTTACATCCATTTGAAATAGGTTAATGTTCATATGACATGCAAATGCAAGTAAAAGTCTAATGGCTTCTAGTCTAGCTACAGGTGCAAAGGTTTCATCAAAATCAATACCCTCTTCTTGACTATATCCTTTAGCAACCAATCTAGCTTTGTTTCTAATTACTACCATTTTCATCTAATTATTTCTAAAAACCCATTTAGTTCCTATATTGAATGGTTTTTAGGTCTTTCAACTAAGTCCAAACATTATTTCTAGTAAATTGATTCAGTTCTTCTTGCATAGCTAACATCCAATTATTATCTTTTTCAGCTTCTTCTATAGTTTTAGGTTCAATTTGTGAAACAAATGCAAGATGATTACTAATATTTCTCATGTATGATCTAGTCCTTATTCCTTGAGATGGATCGCCTATAATCAATTCCTTAGGATGACTATGAGCATATTTCCAGTCTCTTGGAAGATCTACATCATTATGATCAATATTGACATCATCATCCTTATGTGAATCATCATTTTTAGCTTCTATTTCATGATTAGAAGATACTTCAATATTAAGTTTTTCAAGATCTTTTTCAATTAGGTTTGTATCTTCCTCATCATCAATCTTTTCAGATCTAGTTGCTAAAGATTCATTAAAAACTACATGAATGGATTCTTCAACTACTAAGGTTCTCTTGTTAAAGATTCTATATGCCTTACTAGTTGTTGAATAACCTAGAAAAATTCCTTCATCAGATTTAGCATCAAATTTTCCTAAGTTGTTTTACCATTATTATGAATGAAACATTTACATCCAAATGCATGAAAGTATTTTATAGTTGGTTTTCTTTCATTCCATAATTCATAAGGTGTTTTCTTTAATATTGGTCTTATTAAAGCTCTGTTTAAGATAACATGCTGTGTTAATTGCTTCCGCCCAAAAATACTTTGGTAAGTTGCTTTCACATAGCATGGTACGGGCCATGTCTTCTAGAGTTCTATTTTCTTTCAACTACACCGTTTTGTTGTGGAGTCCTAGGGGCTGAAAAATTATGATTAATTCCATTTTCAGTGCAGAAATTTTCAAATAAGTGATTTTCAAATTCTGTTCCATGATCACTTCTAAGAGATACTATAGTAGTGTTTTTCTCATTTGTGACTTTCTTGAAAAATTTCAGGAACATCGAGAAAGTCTCATCCTTGTGAGCTAAAAACATTACCCAAGTATATCTAGAGTAATCATCTACAATCACTAGGCCATATTTCTTTCCTCCTAGACTTGTAGTTCTAGTTGGTCCAAATAGGTCCATGTGAAGTAGCTCTAGTCCCCTAGAAGTTGAAACAATATTTTTAGATTTAAATGAACTTCTAGTTTGTTTTCCAAGTTGACATGCATCACATATTTTATTATCTTCAAACTTTAATTTAGGTAAATCTTTAACTAAATCCATTTTAATTAGTTTTGAAATAAGGTGTGTGCTTGCATGACCTAATCTACGATGCCACAACCAACTAATATCATTAATGTTAGCATTATCAGAAATTAGGCAATGACTACTCTTAGAAGTTTTGTCTGTGTCAACTAAGTATATATTGCCAAACCTATATCCAGTAAAAACAATGCTATCATCAATAGAATTAGTTACAGTGCATAAGAAGATTTAAAAGAAACGTTAAAGTTTTTATCACATAATTGACTATGCTAATCAAATTGTGCTTTAAACCATTAACATAAAGTACATCTTCAATAGTTATGGATGGAGTTATGCGAACTTTACCAAGGCCCAAGATTTGACCTTTACCGTTATCGCCAAATGTCACAACTCCACCTACATTTGCTTCTAGGGTGATGAATTCCTCTTTGTCACCCGTCATATGTCTTGAGCAGCCGCTATCAAGATACCACTTCTTGTTTGATCTTTTGGCTACAAGACATTCCTGCAACATCATCAAACTTTATATTTAGGTACCCAAGCTTTCTTGGGTCCTTCATGGTTAGTAGACACAAAAATTGTTCCTTTCGGAACCCATATTTTCTTAGCTTTAATATTTAGCTTGTTGTTGTTTAATGTTTTGCATTCAAAGGATTTGTGACCTTTTTCATTACATTTAAAACAAGTTATATTACCTTGGTTGGCTTTTACAAAAATATTCTTTAGTGATTTCTGTTTTCTTAATGTGTTATATCCTAGCCCAGCTTTATCAAAACAGCTTTTTGACTATCTAGGATCATGTTAAGTTTAGTTGAACTTAATGTGAATTTCTCAACAATGTCCTTATATTTTTTAACATCTTTCTTAAGAGAGTCAATTTCTTTAGCTTGCTGTTCTTTATCTAAAGCTAGAGTTTCTATTTCATCTTTTAAGTCTTTAGTTGAGTTTGTAGTTTCAGATTTTAATGAATCTAATTCTTGATTAAGATTATCTCTTTCTTTCCTAAGGTCTTCTTTTTCATTAGTTAATTTCTTAACTTCTAAAGCTAACTCATTTTTACTTTTAGCTAAACTAACATTATCATTTTTCACAGATTTAAATTTCTTTTTCAACAATTTAAAATCTATCATTAGTTCATTAAAAGCTTCAAACATTTCATCAAATGTAAACTCATTGTCGGAGGTTTCGGAACTTACCTCGTCATTGTCGTCGTCGTTGGCCATGAAACAAATATTTGCAACCTCTTTTTGTTCTTCTTCTTCGGAAGAAGATTCATTGCTGTCAGTCCATGTTGCAACATATGCCTTCTTCTTTTTCTTGAAGGTCTTTTTAATTGTGGACAATCATATCGATAATGCCCCGGTTTCTTACACTCATAACAGATCAAGGGGTCTTTCTCTTTGTCCTTGTCCTTATCTTTCTTTTCCTTTTCCTTTTCTCCTTCCATTTTGTTTCCAAATTTACGTTTTTGGAAGGGTTTCTTTTTCCTCAAAAATCTTCTGAACTTCTTGGCCAAGAGAGCAGTTTCATCATTATCTTCATCACTATCATCACTGCTGCTCTCTTCCAATTCTGCAGTCTTGAGGCAAAAGTTTTCCTTCTTTTGTTTCCTCCTCAACATGCTGCTTCATTGTCAATTCGTGGGTCATGAGAGATCCTAGAAGCTCCTCTAAGGGTAGTGCATTGAGGTCTTTGGCTTCTTGGATTGCTGTGACTTTTGCTTCCCACGATCTTGGCAATGACCTGAGTATTTTGCGAACAAGATCAGCATTAGTATAAACTTTTCCTAAACTTTTCAAACCATTCACAATATCGGTGAATCTAGTGAACATGCATGTGATGGTTTCAGTTTGTTCCATTGTGAACAATTCATATTTATGAACTAATATTTATCTTTGATTCTTTTACTTGGTTTGTTCCTTCATGTGTAACTTCCAACCTATCCCATATTTCTTTAGCGGAATTACAAGTAGAGATGCGGTTGAATTCATTTGAGTCTAAGGAACAATATAAGATATTAATGGCTTTGGCATTGAGTTGAGCCATTCTCCTATCATTATCATTCCAATCCCTTTCGGGCTTTGGAACAATAGTGCCATCTATAAGGTGTGTGGGTGTACTAGGTCCATTTAATATAACACCCCAAAGCTCATAATCAGAAGCTTGAATGAATATCCTCATTCTAGCTTTCCAATAAGAAAGTTTGAGCCATTAAAAAGTGGAGGTCTATTCGTGGAATGACCTTCAGCAAAACTAGAACCACTTTGTGTTGCCATAATGACCTTTAGCTCTTGATCGTGAGATCAAACTCTAAATGAGCACTATGCTCTGATACCAATTGTTGGCCCAGATGGCAACCCAAGAGGGGGGGGTGAATTGGGTTCTTAAAAAAATTTAAGACTTTTAAGCAATTTAAAATGAGATGTGCAAGTGAAAGGATTAACTAATAAGCAAAGCACAAACACAAGTATATGAGAGATAGAGAAGAGACAATTGGGCACGGCAAACACAAGATATTTTTATAGTGGTTCGGTGCAACCAACACCTACGTCCACTCCCAAGACTCACTTGGGTCCACACTATAATCTCTCTAGATTACAGCCGAGTTGTTTTCCAAGTTCACAACTCAAACTTGTTGTTTTTCCGGGATCACAACGAACCCAGCCGATTTTACACGGGCTCACCGGCACCAAACCCTAACACAAGCTAAACCTAGCTTGTACCGAGGTTTAACAACCTCCTCTAGCTTAATCCCTCAGATTAAACTAGATTCAAACAAATAAATGAGTTTAATTACAAGCAGCTCCTTTTTGAGCAGATATTTCAAAATAAAAATTGAGTTTAGAAAAGCCTGAGTATATAAAGCTTGAGAGCTGGCTTGGCTTCTTTGGATTCCTTCCTTCAACTCCTCTTGATGTTGAATCAGGCCTCGGCACCGATTCTCCACAGATTTGAGCTTTGGAGTTGGGTTGAAGCTTTTCTCCCTTTTCTTTGAATGTGGAAGATCTTTGATTTGCTCTTGAAAGTGCTGGGATCTCCTCTTGAATCTTTTGTAGAAGATAGCTCTGGAGTGCACGAATCTCACTCTTGGATTTCACTCCTTTTGAATCTTTCTTCTTAAATCAAACGATTTTTCTAATAACACTCTGTTTTTCCCTCTTTTGAATTTCTTACTGAATGATTCTCAATATATCTTCTCTCTCCTTTCTTTGTTGAATGGCTCCTCTATTATAGATTCTGAAACAATATAGCCGTTAGAAACAAAGAAAAATAACCGTTATTCAAAATATATCCGTTGGAGCTGATGTGTCAACTCAAAAAATTTCCGCCCAGAATTCGGGGAGTCGGCTCGGGACTGTGCGAGTCGGCTCGAGCAATCGAATCCAGAACGCACCAAAAAGTGAGTTCTCAGGGGTCGACTCGAGAAAATCTGGGAGTCGACTCTTGACTTTCAGGAGTCGACTCGCGAAAAGCTGGGAGTCGACTCGAGAAGCACTCAAAAATGAGTCTTTCTGCCGCCTGAGTCGAGTCGGCTCGCTCAGTCACGAGTCGGCTCGAGAAAGTTCAGGAGTCGACTCGGAAACTCTCGAGTCGGCTCGGGACTGATACAAAAATCAGAAAACATTCTGATTTGCTTTGAAAATCATCCCAACCAACTTTGAAATATAAATTTGACTTAAATAATGTTGTTTTAACAGTAAAGCTCAATTTCAAAGCATTCTCATTAAGTCATTGATCTTTAAGAGATTGATATATAAAATCATTTTTGAATTCATAAGTATAGCTCACTGAAACATATATTCAATTGATTCATGAAACTCATTATAATTTTAATAGTTCATAGTTTCCAATTTGAAATTGAATATTTCATTGGTTAACATAACATTTTCATAGCCTTTTAGAAAGTAAAGCAATGTCTTTTGGAAATCATCAAAATCAATAAGTTGGGGCAATTATGTTTCAATAATTTCTCAACATGGGTCGATGAACAGTGGCGGTAGATGTAGTCGACTGAAGGGTTAATCAACAGTGCCGATACAACCTAAAACGGGATTGAGATGCCCCTGTGTTTGCTGTCTATATCTATGGATAGTCGCAGGTCGAAGAGAAGGGCTCACAATAAGGGGATAAATTTTTTTTTCCCAATAGAATCATCGGCCATGGTTGGGGTATTGAAAGGCTGCTTTGGCAATGGGAAAGAAGAGGACTTATGGCCCTATTTAAGAAATCTCCCATCAAGCCGCATTATAGGAAGGCTTGTCCGAGTAAAAGAGGAGGCCTTGAGAATAAGATCAGGCCTTCTTCTATCCTAGGACTTCGGCAATTTTCAACTTCATAACCAACTGTGGCTAGAGGAAGACCTAGCAGAGATGCTCTTTCGGTACTAGTTTTTTGCGATAGTAGATTGTTTGAGCCAATAGGCTATATCATACTCATCTTACACTTATACTTACAATATTAAGATTAATAATTATATTTTATATTTTTAAATATAGATCTATGAGTTAGGATGTTGGTTTAGGCTAGTCCCAAAAAAAAACAAAAAACAAAAAGAAAATCAATCTACAAGTTCCCTCCGTTGATACTCTAGTATACCAAGGAAAAGCTTGAAATTTCTGACAAAAAATGAATTAAAGATATAGGCAGCCTTTTTCTTAGTGGGGACCTCTTGTAAATTTTCAAAGATAATGATCGGTCATTTCAAAGTCGAAGATTTTCTTTCTGTTTCCACTACTCTGATGAAACAAAATTAATATTATCCAAAAGGATTTCAATTCTTAATGCACAGCAAATTACATCCAGAAAAACAAGTGAAGAATTATCATTTGGAGGTTTAGGTTTCAGAACACCAATCAGACTTAACATAGCAAAGAGATCACAAAGCCAACATAGGCTAACATAAACATCATAATGCTATGGAAAGCAACCAAATAGAACACCACACGACCTCTTATACATGACATAATTAAAGCCAAAGATTAAACTAAAAGGAAGCAACAAACTTATTACTATTAGTATATTACTTCCCATATCCATCTAGCGATCAATGATAGACCTCAATAATTGATCGCAAGCCTAATGTTGGTATTATTTTGTAATCGGTGAAGCCTGCATCAGTGAAAATTTTGCTCCATTGACCTGCAGTCCTCTGATTTTCTGTGGTATGGATCATCATGTGCATGTCAAAGAGCAGCTGTGTCTCGGCCAACTTAGGAGAGCCAATATCGAAGTCTACTACCATTTCAATAATAATCACCTTTCCTCCCTGTTTTTTGGAAGGAATTGCTTTCTTGCATCGTTTTAGTATCTTTACGCAGTCCTCATCACTCCAATTATGCAGAACCCACTACAAATGATGATCAAGAGAGATAAAACTGTGAGGGAATGAAAATTATCAAACACATGGGACTACTTCTTGTTTTTTTTTCTAAATATCAATAAGTACTTTAAATTTCAAAGTTAAAAATATATAAATAAAAAAAAAAGTAGGAGATGATTATGACACCAATTTTTTGAGAAATTAAAAAAAGTAAGTTGTGGCAATTAACTAAAAGAAGGATGTTTTGGTAATTTAATGAGGATAGAATATTTGGTTTATGGTAAGAGGAATAACAAATATTTATGTGTGTCTGAATTTATTAGCTCAAGAGAACTGATGAAAGAAGGGAATATTTCCTCTTACACATTATTGAACATATATAGCTTGAACGGCGTTAATATTAAATAACGTCCTTGTGCTTGTTTATAATATAAACATATAATTGGTTCTTTTTATTTTGGCAGCCTAACTTTACTACACCAAAGGAATTTTTGTGGGTGGACTTCCTTCCATTAAATTGAACTCATACATGACTTACTAGGATAATTGTTTCTTTCAGTAAACGTTTATGCGTGTAATTGTAGTGTAAACTAGGAAACAAGGTTATTGTTGGCCCACATCGCAGCCCGTGCATGGATCTAAACAATGGCTCAGCATTACATCTCTGGGAGTCAGGTAGGGATGCTTGATCGATGAGTCAAGATTCTCTGCACGGAGTATGGTGTATGTAATCCTCGGAATCCATAAGCAACAAACAAGAAGATTTGGATAAGATCTTTGGAGGAGTTAGTTATGGATAAGTTGGCCTTTATCCAAAATTACCGATGGAGCTTTTTGGATGAAGTTTTCAAACATCAAACCAGCTGCAACTAGGAGTCCTTCATTAGCCTATCCAACGTCCATCAAAGGATAAGATTTACAAGAGTTTGGACGGTGCATTAAAGGAGGCGGTGCATAAGGATAAGATAAGAACGGGTGAAGCTTTGGATAAGGCAACAGCTGCACTATAAATAAGAGGGCAGAGGTCTTCGGGAAGAGCATTGAACGGAGAGGAATCAAGGAGAATCCAATCCAACCGGCCATCAAATTGAAGGCATCTTATATTCTTCACCTTGGGCAAGAAGGAGGAGAAAGAGAAGAGACGATCGGAGCCGAAGCCATTGAGGAGCTTCCTACAGGCGATCATCTACGGGTTACGGTGAGTGATCTTGTAACCTGAGGCAAGGTGAGAGAGAGATCGGTGTGAGATTTCTTGCAGTGCTACAGCATAAATTCATCTTGTCTTCTTCTTGGGATTGTTATTAAAGAGGTTGGGGTATAGTTTACCTGTACATCTTGTGTTGGGCTGCCTTGATTTGGGCCTTGTTGGGCCGATCTATGAGCCATTTTTGAGCCACTTTTTGGGCCATGTAGTGGACCGAGAATGGCAAAGTAAATACATGGCCCGAATCATGATTGAATCTAGTTTCTTGGGATATTTTTAAATCCTCATTTGGACAAACATATTGAGAGAAATTCGAGCCCAAAGTCGGGCTCGTGAAGTGGTCTGGTAGAGTTTTAAGAATTATTTTATTATTCAGATTTTAAAATTTTAATAATGTAAAATGATACCGTAGGTGCCCAGGTGTCCAAATAGCTGGGTTATCAATTGAAATTTGCATACTGAGGTAAGTAAGCCAAGTATTATAATTTTATAAATTATTTAATTTATAAATTATGAACTTATAGTTAAATGTAATTATGTTAATCTTGCAAAATTATGTTGTTACTATCGAGATGATAATATGCAATTATGATAATGACAGTAAAAATTTATGTGTCATCGCGGTTCTCATATGACATATTATGATATGACATATTATGATATGACAAATTATGATATTACAGATTATGATATGGCATAATACTGGTACCAGGACCCTTCTTCTTAGGGGACATTTAAGAGTGATACACAAGATGAGTGTCGTAGGGCCGTGGGACACATAAAGGAAAATAATGATAGTATAAACAATATTTTGTTTACATCGCATATTCTAGTATTTATTATTTAATTAAGCTTTCAAATTATTTTGATCTGATGACATGAATATGCTGATAGTATAATAAATGTAATTTGAAATTATATTAGGCATACTTATTGAGTGTGAGCTCATAGAATTCTCATAATGTTTTTCAGAGCCTCAGGAATGAAGAAGGATATTTGGGATAGATGGAGCTTTTATTAAATAAATTTAGCTCCATTATATTGATATAGTTCAGTGTTGCTTGTGTGTAGGGCTGGTAGCCCAAGACTGATAATTATGGTTTCTAATAAATCATGAATTTAGATTTTTGTTTTATATTGATTTATGTGATGAAGTTCGAGACGCCTTGCATGCCTAGCATGCAGCGGATTGTCACCCTAGCTCGAATTTTGGAACTGGGGTGTGACAGCATTAGTGGTATCGAACCTAGTTACGACATTAGGGACACATATATAGACAATTATAAATTTTAGATATTATGAAAGCCTAACATTTAAAGTTTACCATGATATTGATTACAACTAATTTATCAGGAGATAGGAATGACACGTCGTATTAGAAGTCAACAAAATGATGAGGGTTCCCAAGTTGGAAATGCTGGCCAACCGAAAGGTTTGGAAGCCACTGGAGGTGCTGCCCCTGCCAATTCAGTTGGGACTGATCAGCAGCGACTCCAGACCGAGATGCTTTAGGTTCTCTTGGTTATGGCGCAGTCGATGCAGGACATGCAGCATTAGATTCTGCAGGCTTTGTCCACTCAGTCTGCCCCTTCTGTTTCACAGACTTAGCCTGACTCTACTGCTCCACATACCCAGCCTACTCCATCTCAATCCTGGATAGGGGTTGGCCATAGCTTTGCAGATTTTAAGAAGTTTGCCCCTGCCCCTTTCTCTGGATCCATCAACCCTGTTGATGCTGAGCAGTGGATGCGAGATATGGAGAAGGCTTTTACAGCTCATGATAGTCAGGAGATGGAGCGGATCAGATTTGCCACCTACCTTCTCCAGGGAGAAGCTTATGATTGGTGGTTAGTTGAGGAGCAGCGTCGGGATGGACAGATTATTTCTTGGGAAGAGTTTAGAGAGATATTCTTTGATAAATACTTTCCCAGGAGTGTGCAGAGATAGATGGAATCAGAGTTTATCAAATTGGAGCAAAAGGATCTTTCTGTGGCCCAGTATGAAGCTGAATTCATCAGGTTGGCTTGTTTTGCTCCAAATATTGTGAGCAATGAAATGGCCAAGGTCACCAGATTCACTAAGGGACTGCGACCCCGACTGAGGCAAGCAGTCAATATATTTGAGCTTCTCACTTACAGTGCAGTGGTGAATAAGGCATTAGTGATTGAGAGGGATATGAATGTTGTTCAGAAAGATTGGGAGCAGCGAAGGAAGAGGAAAGGGCCCACTTATGGCCAATCCCCAGCTCAGGCCAAGAAGAAGGGTGCACAGCAGGCCCCAGTTGAACCACAGAACAAGGAGACTCGTTGCATTCATTGTGGTAACTCCCACCCTGGAAAGCCTTGCCGCAGATTGACTGGTGCCTGCTTTGTCTGTGGGAAAACTGATCACAAGATTGCCACCTGCCCCTTTCAGAAGGATCAACAGCCTTTTTCAAGTCAATGAATGAGCCAGCAGTATCAACAACATCCACCGAGGACCCAGGGAAGGGTCTTCAACCTCACTCAGCAGGACGCTGCCGCCTCTAATTCTGTGGTGACAGGTATACCCTTTAATGTTATATCTAGTATTACATTCTTATCTAGTGCAATGCATTGATAGTTAATTAAAAGTTAAGTTCAATCCTTAATGTTAAAATAAATTACACTTATGTCCAGGAATGATTAAAGTGGGTACTACTTATGCTCAAACTTTAATTGACCCGGGTGCCACGCATTCTTTCATATCTGACATCTATCTTGACAAGAATGCATCATTGACACCTAGTTCTCTGGAGCAAGAGTTGCATATTGCTTTTTCAAATAGAGATGTCATGAAAGTTGACACAGTATGCAAATCGTGCCCAATTGTCTTGGAAGATATGAGGTTGAATGCGGATCTCATTGTCCTACCACTGAAGTTCTTTGATATTATCCTTGGAATGGATTAGTTGGCCTCCTGTCATGCTTCAGTAGACTGCTTCAGGAAGACTGTCAACTTCAAAATTCCAAGCCAGCCTGAATTCAGTTTTACTGGTGGTCAGAAACACCTAGCCTCGGTGTTCATAACAGCGATGCAGGCTGGAAGGTATCTGATGAGTGGTGGTCAAAGATTTCTTGCTGTAGTCAAGGACCTTCAGCAGGAAGAGACCAAGTTGGAGGATATTCCAATAGTTCGAGAATTCCCCGATATCTTTCCAGATGAATTATCTGATTTGCCCCCAGACCGGGAAGTCGAGTTCTCCATTGATTTAGTTCCTGGGACTGGACCTATATCCAAGGCCCCTTATCTCATGGCCCCGACTGAGCTAAAGGAACTGAAGGATCAATTGCAGGAGCACCTAGATCGGGGGTTTATCAGACCCAGTGTTTCTCCTTGGGGTGCTCTAGTTCTATTTGTTAAGAAGAAGGATGGCAGTCTTCGACTCTGCATTGATTACCGAGAAATTAATAAGGTAACAGTGCGGAATAAGTACCCCTCTGCCGAGGATTGACGACTTGTTTGATCAACTCCAAGGAGCCCGGATATTCTCAAAGATTGATCTTAGGTTATGATACCATCAACTCAAAATCAAGGAGGGGGATGTGCCAAAGACAGCATTCAGAACCAGATATGGCCACTATGAATTCTTGGTGATGCCGTTTGGGTTAACTAATGCCCCAGCAGCATTCATGGACTTAATAAACAGAATTTTTAAGCCATATCTGGATCAGTTTGTGGTGGTTTTCATTGATGATATTCTGATATATTCCAAGAGCCATAAGGAGCATGAGGACCACCTGAGGATTGTGTTGCAGATTCTTCGAGAGAAGAAGCTTTATGCCAAGCTGTAGAAGTGTAAATTTTGGTTGGACCAAGTATCTTTCTTGGGTCATATAATCTCTAAAGATGGTGTATCAGTGGACCCAAAAAAGATTGAAGCTATCATTAGCTGGAACCGACCTTCCAATGTGGCAGAAGTCAGAAGCTTCTTGGGGTTAGCCGGATATTACCGTAAATTTGTGGAGAATTTCTCTCGCATTGCTCTACCCTTAACTCGCTTAACCCAAAAGTGAGTGAAGTTTGATTGGATAGTAGAGTGTGAGAAAAGTTTCCAGGAGTTAAAGCAGCACCTGGTATCAGCTTCCATTCTTGTTCTTCCGATCGGATCTGAAGGTTTTACTATATACACTGATGCCTCTCGAAAAGGATTGGGATGTGTTTTGATGCAGAATGAAAGGGTGATAACTTATGCCTCCAGACAAATGAAACCTTATGAGCAGAATTATCCTACTCATGATCTGGAATTGGCTGCTATAGTTTTTGCTCTGAAGATTTGGTAGCATTATCTATATGGAGTGTCGTGTGATGTGTATACATATCATAAGAGTCTAAAATACATCTTCACATAGAAGGAGCTGAATTTAAGGCAGAGGAGGTGGTTGGAACTATTGAAGGATTATGACCTAAATCTACAGTATCATACTGGGAAGACCAATGTAGTGGCTGATGCTTTGAGCAGGAAATCCTCTTCTGAGTTAGCTGCTATGATTACTTCCCATCCTCACATATTGAGAGATCTGGAGAAGTGGGAGGTTGGTCTGAGAGTACAGCAGTCTGATGGGCTTGTTGCAGCACTTGTACTCCAGCCGACTCTAGTTGACAGAATCAAGTCCTCCCAGATAGAAGATTCCGATCTACAAAGGATTAAAGAAGTTGTGCAGTCAGAAGTTCAGAATGAATTTTATGTAATGGAGGATGGATCCCTGAAATTTGAAGGAAGACTTTGTGTGCCAAACATTGAGGAACTGAAGGCTGAAATTTTGAAGGAGGCTCACTACTCTCCTTATACTGTGCATCCAGGTGGCACTAAGATGTACAGAGACTTAAAAGAAAATTTTTGGTGGAAAGGTATGAAGAGAAAAATTGCTCAGTATGTGGCCAAGTGCTTGGTGTGTCAGCGGGTGAAGGCCAAGCATCAAAGGCCTGCGGGACCTCTTCAGTCTCTGATGATTCCACAATGGAAATGAGAAAAGATTACAATGGACTTTGTGACTGGTCTGCCAAAAACTCCCAGGAGTAATGATGCAGTTTGGGTTATTGTGGACAGACTAACAAAATCAGCACATTTCCTACCTTTCAGAGTTGGGGTCTCTAGTGAAAGATTGGCTAATTTGTATATTGAGCAGATCGTGAGACTCCATGGTGTTCCTATATCTATTGTATCAGATAGGGATACTAGGTTTGTGTCCCAGTTTTCACAGAGTCTTCATAAGGCCATGAGAACCAAATTAAACTTCAGTACTGCCTATCATCCTCAGTTAGATGGGCAATCAGAGAGGACCATACATATTCTGGAAGATATGTTGCGAGCCTGTGTGATGGACTTGGGTGGAGCTTGGGATAACCATTTACCTTTGGTGGAGTTTGCATGTAATAACAGTTACCAGGCCAGTATCCAGATGGCTCCGTTTGAAGCTCTGTGTGGTAGGAGGTGCAGATCTCCTTTATATTGGGATGATGTGGGAGAGAGAAAATTGCTAGGCTCTGAGCTAATTCAACAGACAGTAGATAATGTGCATTTGATCAGGGAGCATCTTTGTACAGCTCAGAGCAGGCAAAAGAGCTATGCTGATGTCAGAAGAAGGGAATTGGAATTCTAGGTTGGGGACCATGTTTTCTTAAGGGTATCACCAAACAAAGATGTGATGAGATTTGGGATTAGAGGAAAGCTGAGTCCACGTTATATTGGATCTTTTGAGATCTTGAGCAGAGTCGGGGAGGTTGCTTACAGCCTGGCACTGCCTTCGATTCTATCTGGGGTACATAATGTTTTTCATGTCTCTATGTTGAGGAAGTATATCTCTGACCTCAGCCATGTCATAGCGTATGAGCCTATACAGTTGAGGAAAGATTTATCATATGAGGAGCATCCTGTGCGTATTGTGGACTGCAAAGATCAGGTTCTGAGATAGCGTATCATTCCATATGTCAAGGTACAATGGAGTAATCATTCTGAGAGGGAGGCTACTTGGGAACTTGAGGAGGAAATGAAAAAGAAGTATCCACAACTATTTACATCCTAATACAGTTAATGATATAGCTACGACCGTTGACTTTTGAATAAAGACTTAGTTGATTGTGTGACAAAATTGGAATTTTAATTTTCTCTAATGAAAGTTATCAATTTTGAGGCCAAAATTTTTATAAGGAGGGGAGAATGTAATCCCCGGGATCCACAAGCAACAAACAAGAAGATTTGGATAAAATCTTTGGGGGAGTTAGTTATGGATAAGTTAGCCTTTATCCAAAATTACCAATGGAGCTTTTTGGATGAAGTTTTCAGACGTCAAACCAGCTGCAACTAGAGTCCTTCATTAGCCTATCCAACACTCATCAAAGGATAAGATTTACAAGAGTTTGGGCGGTGCATTAAAGGAGGCGGTGCATGAGGATAAGATAAGAACGGGTGAAGCTTTGGATAAGGCAACGGCTGCACTATAAATAAGAGGGCAGAGGTTTTCGGGAAGAGCATTGAACGGAGAGGAATCAAGGAGAATCCAATCCAACCGGCCATCAAATTGAAGGCATCTTCTATTCTCCACCTTGGGCAAGGAGTAGAAAGAGAATAGACGATCGGAGCTGGAGCCGTTGATGAGCTTCCTACGGGCGATCATCTACGGGTTACGGTGAGTGATCTTGTAACCTGAGGCAAGGTGAGGGAGAGATCGGTGTGAGATTTCTTGCAGTGCTACAGCACAGATTCATCTTGTCTTCTTCTTGGGATTGTTATTAATCAAAGAGGTTGGGGTATAGTTTATCCTGTACATCTTGTGTTGGGCTGCATTGATTTGGGCCTTGTTGGGCCGATCTGTGAGCCATTTTTGAGCCACTTTTTGGGCCCTGTAGTGAGCCGAGAATGGCAAAGTAAATATATGGCCTGAATCATGATTGAATCTAGTTTCTTGGGATATTTTTAAATCCCTATTTGGGCAAATATATTGAGAGATATTCGAGCCCAAAGTCAGGCCCATGAAGGGTCTGGGTAGAGTTTTAAGAATCATTTTATAATTTAGATTTTAAAATTTTAATAATAAAATGATACTGTAGGTACCCAGGTGTCCAAAGAGCTGAGTTATCAATTGGAATTTGCATACTGAGGTAAGTAAGCCAAGTATTATAATTTTATAAATTATTTAATTTATAAATTGTGAACTTATAGTTAAATGTAATTATGTTAATCTTGCAAAATTATGTTGTTACTATCGAGATGATAATATGCAATTATGATAATGACAGTAAAATTTATGTGTCGCCACGGTTCTCATATGATAGATTATGATATGACAGATTATGATATGACATAATACTGGTACCAGGATCCTTCCTCTTAGGGGACATTTAAGAGTGATACACAAGATGAGTGTCATAGGGCCGTGGGACACATAAAGGAAAGCAATGATAGTATAAACAGTGTTTTGTTTACATCGCATATTCTAGTATTTATTATTTAATTAAGATTTCAAATTATTTTGATCTGATGACATGAATATGCTGATAGTATAATAAATGTAATTTGAAATTATATTAGGCTTACTTATTGAGTGTGAGCTCATAAAATTCTCATAATATTTTTCAGAGCCTTAGGAATGAAGAAGGATATTTGGGATAGACGGAGCTTTTATTAAATAAATTTAGTTCCATTATATTGATATAGTTTAGTATTGCTTGTGTGTAGGGCTGGTAGCCCAAGACTGATAATTATGGTTTCTAATAAATCATGAATTTAGATTTTTGTTTTATATTGATTTATGTGATGAAGTTCAAGACGCCTTGCATGCCTGGCATGCGGCGGGTTGTCACCCTAGCTCGAATTTTGGAATTGGAGCATGACAGTGTACAACTATGCATGAGGGCTGCTAAGAATCTCAACTCTTCTTTAATCGACAAGACAAAAGAAAAAGAAAAAAATTTGTCAACTTGAGTAATTAAGCTTTATGGGTCTCATCTTGTGCGAATCAAGAGCACTCACAGCGTTGGTCATCTCATGATACAGAAGTCATCATTTAGTTGCAATTGATTTCTCTAACTTCTTTTAATCACTATTAGCAGATTGATTAGGAATATTTTAATCATCTAGTAAATTTAGTCAAGGTTCCAATTTCTTAATTAAATACAAACCGATGCCCTCAAAATTAGGACTATAAATTGTATCGAATTTTGCCTGAATCCATGCAGGATCAAATCCGAACGTGATAAGCTAGGTGGATTCACGTTTGCTATGAGATCGTGTCAAAATTCAGATTGTTAATAAAAATATTGGCTCGTTATTTGTTCTTATGTTTTTTTTTATAAAAAAAAATGAAACGTGACCTCAACTATAGGCCAGGAGCGTGCGTACTTGAGCAGCGCAGCATCAGCATGAGGGACAAACTGAAACATGTCTCCGCCCACGACCTTGACCGCCTCACTCGCTTGCACTCCCGCCACCACGCGAGGCAGGTCGAGCACGGTGCACTTCACTTGCGGATAGGCCTCGGCGATGGCCCGGGCCATCGTGCCCGTGCCCCCACCGACATCCACCAGCGACCTCAGACCCCGGAAGACCTCGCCGCACTCCCCGTGTGAGCCCTGGATCTTCACATGGTGAGGATCCGTCTTCTTAGACCGAAGGAGGGGGAGGCGCCGTAGTCATACCGCACGCGGGCAGCTCCCCAGCTCCCCAGTCAAAGAGGGCGGCGCCTCTCTTCTCGCAGGCACGGTGGAGGCCCTCCCCGAGCTACTATAAATGGGGAGGGAGAAGGGAGCCTTCCCCTCCACCCATCTCCATCAACAAGCACATGTATCTTTCTCCCCCTCCGCCCACTATTTCAAAGAGAGAAGAGTGATAGAGAGAGGGATTCGGGAGGGATTCCTCCCGTTACCGTGCCCGGCCGCTCGAGGCAGCCGGAGGAGGGGGGAGTGGTGGTGTCCGGCCGCTCGAGGCGTCCGGAGAAGGATGCTGGAGGGCCGCCGGGTGGCCCTCCCTTCTTTCGAAATCAAGCCGCTCCGCAGCTTGGTTCGGGCACGGCAGAGTGCTCGCCGGCTCGCCGGGCCCGGGCTGCGGTCGGCGGCCTCCACCGGTGCTGGGCAGCGTCTGGTGGAGGTCTGGCCGGCCATGGTGTCCGGCTGAGCCACCGGCACGGCTGGCAGCCGCGGCGGGTGTCGAGAGAAAGAGAGAGAAATAGAGGGAGAAATAGAGGGAATGGGAGGCAGCCGTGGCGACGGCCGGCTCCGGGCTGGTCGGCGGCGACCGAGCCTCCCCCGGGGAGTAGCCGGCTGCGGCCCTGGCCGCCGGCATTGTCTCCCCTGTTTCGGACGAAACAGGGGAGGCGGGGGGGGGGGGGGGGGTGAAAGGGGGAGCGATTTGAACCCTATATTGAGCCAAAAATGAAAAAATAAAAATATGCCCCGGATCAATGTTGATTCTAATTTCTGGGGGTATCTTTATTTTCCCATTTGGACTTATGTATTGGAAGATATTCAAGCCCCAAGTTGGCTCCGGGATTAAACTGGGTAGAGTTAAAAACTATTTTGATATGCTATTTTGGGGGACTAAAAATTGAGAAAATGATGCTGTAGGTACCCAGATATTCAAATAGCTAGTTTATGGTTTGGGATTTGCGTACTGAGATAAGTAAGTTATTTACCATAATTTTTATAAATTATTAAAATAAAAATTATGTATTTAAAGGCTATATTGTTATATATTGCATTATTTGAAAAACGAGAAAAAATGGACTGGTATTAATATTTGCAAATGAGCGTTTACTATGATTAGTTTATTATTTATTATATTTTGCAAATAATTGGGTATCTATGTGGATAACTGATTAATTGGCATGACCTTTGAAATTGTTAAAGGTTTTGTAAATATACATGCTATTTGGCAAATGTGACATGAAAATGATACTTTGTGTATATGATAATATGTCCCATCATGGTCCGCTATAATATGATATGATGTGATATGTTGCATGACTCACTTGGCACCGGGACCCAACTCCATAGGGGGGTATATGGAGAACACATACCTGAGAGGTATGCTGTGACAGGATATGATAATATTATGCCACATGGCACCGGGACCCATCTCCATAGGGGGGTATATGGAGAGCATACTTTTGGGGTGTGTTGTAGCCGGATATGGCAGGATGTGAGTGCATGACACTGGTTCCAGACCCTGACTCCTAGGGGATATTTATGGAGGATACACCCAAGGGGGGTATTACACCCGAGGAGGGATGTTCTGTGTACATAGTGTGTGACCGTGGGACATTGGTATAAAAATACATTTTTTTTACATGCTATTTACAGTGGTACAGTGGTTTTATCCTGAAATTATATATTCTTGATATACTATATGGCAATTGCTTCCAAAATTTATTTTGAGCATATGATGCATATTTTGATAACATGATAAAATGTATCTGAAATATGGAAGCTTGGCAGATGTTTATTGTAAAAAAATTTAGTTTATAAAAGCATGAAGTAATTATATTACATTATAGTTGGCTTACTTATTAAGTGTGAGCTCATTTAAATCTCACAATGTTTTTCAGAGCCACAGAACTGAAGATGAGGATATAGGGTAGTTGGAGCAGCTATCAGAGTGACTTAGATCCAGTACTTTGTTGTAACCCCATTGAATTATGTATTTTGGCATGTAACCTAAAACATATGATTATGGTTTGTATTAAGAACCATTTAAATTGGACGAAATATAATTATTACCCCTTCTTGTATTAAAGGTTATATTTCGGGACGCCTTGCATGCCCGGCATGCGGCGGGTTGCCACCCCTAGATCCAATATAGGGTCTGGAGTGTGACGGCTTATGTGGTATCAGAGCCTAGGTTTAACCTTAGGGACAAACACCAGATGACACTAGGCAGAACATTAGGATTACATTGGAAGGGTGATAACTTTATTAAAAATTTCAAGTAATATATTTTGAAAGCCTAAATTTTGTGATTTATAAGATTATTGACTGGAACCTAACTCTGGCAGGAGTTAAGAATGCCACATCGTACTAGGAGTCTGCGGCCCATTGAAAACTCCCAGGCTGGTGACTCGGGCCAGCAGGGAGGCCAGCATTCAAAATATATAGGACTTCCATAGCTCCCCTGGGCCCCTCTCCCTCTGCAGCTACACTGGTAGTATTGGATCCACCAACAAGCAAGCAGAACAAACCTCTCAAATATGGTTGGCCCCCGGAAACTCTGAAGTACATCCCGCAGACAAGAATAAGACTCCTTTCTAACCTGCAATTCATCCATTTAACATTTGCACATGTTAAATTGTGTCCTTAACAAAACAGTCATAAAGTAATACTCCATATTGATTGTAATATGGCAACCTTCTGATATTAACTTCATACAAGGAGCCTTTTCCAAAGAAAAATAAGTGATTGCATCAGCCACCCAACAGAATACAAATATAATATAATGAACTTAAAAATAAAATTGAGCACAAAGAAAATAATAGCAAGTATATGGTACGTAAGCATGATAAAAACAATAATATCATTTAATTTCCTTGTTAAATTTACAGGGAAAAGAGAAAGAAGAAAAAGGTAATAAGTAAAAAAGAGTTCTATCTGTCAGTGTCTCGATGACATAATTCAAATACCCAACATGATATAGTTTATAGATATGATTGCACAAGTTTGTAACTCCATTTCCATTTGGCTTATCCAAAGCTTGTCATGCAAATCCAAACAGGTGAACATTTAAAACATACACAAAGTTTATATAAACCAACATCAATTATACTCCTAGTGCCCACAAAGGACACACGCATCATGTCCACAGTAATTTTTTCAATAAATTAATGAATTGAAAGAGTTAATATGCTAGATGTTGATGGCAGGCTAGCAATGCTAAATTCACAAAATTCTTAATATCCCAACTTATTACATCTCAAATTAAATTTATGAAACTAGCATATGGTTTTTATTTTACTTTGGAATTTTGCAAGCAAAATCAGCTTTCCTATCATAAGCAAATCAAGCTAGATAAGTTTGTGATTTTGTACATGATTTCAACTCCCAGCAGAATGTTCCGTTGGATGCCAAGACGGCTTACCATCTCAAGTAACCAACTGCTATCGTCCCAACAGCCCAATCAACACAACTGACACATCCCTCTCCCAAGTGTCAGACAAGGCGGAATGAAATCTCACGAAATTTAAAACCTTGATTTTGAACATCACAATAGAACAGCATAAAAAATAGGGAAAAAAACATTTTTATTGCATGGAAACCCTAAAACAATCAAAGAAACACAAAAGGATGGATAAAGGAACAGATTTTCCATGCAACAAATGTAGGATCAGGACAAAAAAACAAAATTCAATACAAATGTAAAAGTAATAAGTTTTCAAGGTACCTTCGGACGGTGATCCGTCACAAAGCCAATAAGCACCCTATAGATAATGGAAACGCTGGACGAGTTTCCCTTGTCTCCAACCACGAGGAGATGAGAGAGATGCACTTCAACCCACCCTCTGGCAGAGGCCCAAACCCTAGAATCCGAACTAGGGTCTCTACAATCGACGCCCCTCTGCTACTCAAGATAGCGGGAGGGACCCTGAGGAGGGCCATTGATGAGAAGGAGAGCAGCGCGATGGTGACCGGGTCGGAGCCGGATCGGGGTCGCGAAAGAGGCGGTCGAGGGTAGAGGCGGTGGCGCCAAAGTGGGCAACGAGGGTGAGGGGATGCTCTGGTCCTTAAGTGTCTGGGCCATCGCACCGACGGCGGCGCAGAGGTGCTGGTGGTCGTCCCTTGTGGAGCTACGGAACCATGCGAGGATGCCAACGCCGTGGTCATCCCCGGTGGTAAAGTCTTCGCAAACCAAGCCCTTGTGGTGGAGTAACCTTAATCCCATATGAGGAATGGAGTCTTCGCAAATAAAACGCTAATTCATAATAAAACCACGGTTGGAAGAACAAAATTTCAGTTTGAATATTGAGTATTTTTTTTAGAAAAAAGGGAAAAAATTAGGAAAAGAAAAATAAAATAAATTTTTAGTTTTATATTAAACTACGTCTTAATTAAAAATATAATCTTTTTTTATATTTATAAAATAATATAATACTACATCTTAATTAAAAATATAATTTTTTATATTATAAAATAATATAAGACTATTTTTTATCATAGATGTAGTCTTTTAATTTATAAAATATTATGAAAACATGGTCTAAAATATTAGACTACAATTTTTTACTAAAAACGTGGGCATTTGGTAGTCTATCTAGATATAATTGTGTTTGGTATTGACAAAGAATCTATCCTGTCTCAAGGGAGGTGGCTATCCACGTTACCAAATATGTTTAATCTAATATTTTTTTAACAAAAATATCCATATCTCTTTTATAAAAATTAAATTATTCATCTCTCCAAACAAAATTATTTTCTTTTTTTTTTTCTTTCTTTTATTATGTCTCGCCGCCATTATCTCTTTTCTCGTATCTTTAAACCACTACAAGAAA